>VZSF01006777.1:0-23121 GCA_013398295.1 Chionis minor | reverse complement strand
GCTGAGGGACATGGGTTAGTGGTTCCTTTGGGAGTGTTATCTTAATGGTTGGACTCAATCATCTTAAAGGTCCCTTCCAACCTAGACAATTCTGTGATTCTGTGATTCACTGGGATGTTCAGTAGGGTAAATTAGCAAAGATAGATTGCTCGCTATATGGGTGTGCATCTATACCAACTACCTTGGGACGGTATATACTGTCCAAAAACGGCATGAGCATGCTGGCTTTCTGTGGAGTAGTACTGCTAAGAAGTTATATGCTAGTAGGCCCTCTTCCCTAACACCTGCCCCCCATCCTGTGACACAGCTCGCGTAGCCTTCACCCATAAATTGGCGTAGAAATAGGGTTTTTTTCCTTCTCTCAAGGGATGCTGTTCGCCTGAAACATGGTGTTCCTGGTGGTGGTGCTCCCCGTGAATAAAGGCTGTTCGCACAGAAGTCCACATTAAGCGCTCAACAAATGTAGGGTTTGTCTGAACTTCAGGAGGATGGGGTACAACCTGAAGGCAATGGAGATGAAAAGATGACGGCTTGCCCTGACTCTGCGCGGGCTGTCAGCCCCTGTCAGCCCCAAGGCAAACCCTGCATCTCTGGTGGAATGGGAGCTTATAGACAAGAAGTTATTGACAATCAGCTGATGAATGGTAACTCATTAAGCTGTGATAATATTATTGCTTGCAATGCTCTGTCCATACAGTTAATCAATTTTCTAAGTGAATGAAATGGAATTAAGGCTGCTTTAATTCCAAGCGCGAATGTCGACACAAGCATTTAGTGAAGTTTGACTAATCCATTTAAAACAAAGTTAGATTTGTTTCTCGCCGTAGCCTTATGTAGATAACTCTGGGCCAGGTTCAACACAGCTTAGTCCCTCTAACAGCCCAACTTCATCCAGTCCTTGCCCGAGAGAGATGGAAATCCCACGCCACAAGACAAGGCTATAAAGCTGAATATCTTGTCTCAGTATCTACTCAGCTGTGATGTGACACGTGTTACATATGACAAATATTTAGGTACTTTGGATGATGAACAGGGCAAATAAAACGCTGAATGCAGAAAAAGAATACAAATAATTATCAATTAAATCAGCTTATACATTCACTCTTCATGTGTCAGCTTACCTCAAGCATGCAGGGACAAATGAAACCAAGTTGTAAGAACAAAGCAGATTCGGTTAAGAGATAGAACTGATAAAAATATCGGAAAAAATGTAGAAAAAACTTCAAATAAAAGTTTTTTCTGTCAGTACTCCAGCAGGTACATTAGCCATTGACTCTTCATTCATGACCACTCACAGAAAGGTGTGCTGCTTGTCTCATTTTTAACCGCAGAGCAGTGAAAGAATAATAGCGACACTGAGAGTGTTAACGCCCTTTGAACTACCACTCTGCTTCAGAGTTAACATGCCGTTGCAAGGAGTTCTGCCATTTCTCATTCCTCTAAAGGCGTATTTCACCTTGGCATCTTTTAAATATAGCTTCAAGCACCTGCCCTTCAATTTATACGCTGAAGGTTTACTTCAGATACAAAGGGACTAGAGACTTACTTTGTCTTCATGGTAAATGTTTTTTTTTTTTTTTAGTAAAGGGCTGGATGGAAGCACCATGAAAGTGAAATTAAAAAAAAAGAAGAAAAATAAGGCTTAACGTAGACCAATAGTTGTCGTATCAAATAACCCACAGGAAACGTGGGAAAAACAAAGCATTGGAATAACGTGCCACACAAGAAATATCACACTGAGCCCAGAGACTTGAGAAGACACCCTCAACTCCTTGAAGTTGATGGGAATTCTGCCACGGACTTGGTGGAGACGGGTTCACATCCACAATATCTTAAAAGTGAATGCTTAGCTGCTGAAGCACATGATGGCAACCACCCCAAAAAAACACCGGCTTGCTGAACCATGAAATACGTTGACTCAATCCAAAACTTGTTCTTAGCTCAAGGACTGAGTTTTTGGCATGACTTTGTATCTGCTTTTGTTTTATTTTCACAGCCTTATGCAGGGATGGCACAAAGCTAGGTGAGAGAAACCTTCCAACAAACATGAAATGGAGATCACAGGATCATAGAATAGCCAGGAGATTGAACAGTGGCAGGAGAAGAGATGACTGGAAGCAACTGCTAAAGGAAATAAAGATTTATTTCCTGGCCTGAAATGCTCAGAACAAAATCAATGGATTAAACTTTATTTCATCCCATGAAAAGATGCATTTTTGAAATGCATCTCCGGTGTTCAAAGTATTTTGTATACAGACTCAGTGGTTTTTCTCCCTCTAGTTCCTTTCTACAGGAGCAATTATGTCGCTCCCCTGTATGTTCTGGTAGGCAGAAAAATCTGGTTAGGGATAAATACAGTTTTACTGTACCAATTTTTAAGAGCTCCTCAAAACATGATGTGACTCAGCCACTGCCCTGTGTCTCACCAATATGGAAGTTATCCCCTCAAGTCACATAGTCATTCTGCTGGGTTAATACGGATTTGTGTAACAGAAGTACCAGATTATTTTAAATACTAACCTGCCTCCAAGTAGTAATTAAGAGTAACAAGAGGAGCAAGCACCTGAACACAACTGGGTATCTGTTATCTCTTACTCTTCATCCCTATGATCCCAAATAAAGCGGAGCAAAGCCCCCGGAGTTTAAGCGCTCTGCGGTTTCAACTCGCAACTGATCCTTTAGCCCACTCGCAACAGACTTGGTGCACCACAGACATCTTGACTTCTTCATACTTGCCTACCCAGAACAGTTCAGTACAAAAAGCCCCGAGTTTTGAAGTGATTCTGAAGCCAAGGAAACGGGCTTTTTGCAATCGAAGAAAGTATTGTCCTCCACAGACTTCGACAACTCCAGCCGTGGGCAAAGGAAAGGTTTTCCTGTGAGGTATCCCTTAGCAAATGAGATATAGTATGAAAATCTAGTAAGTGCCCTTCACTTGGTTTTCTCTAAAGCAGTCTCCAAAGAATACATTTCAGGCAACCTTGTCATTGCTCAATGTGAGATGGGCCAAAAGGTGAAAGGCTGGTTCTGCTTCTGTCCTCCTGGGATTGCCAGCCACTTACACAGGCTATTCAAATGATCTCATTAACTAACAACCCTACTTCCACTGATCCTTTCAGGTGCCCATAGAAAGACAATTTCTGTTAGGCTGGCATAATTTCCATCTGACATTTTTTTTCCCCTAAAAAGAATTTTGCAGTTGGCTGAAAGCTTTTCATGCTTACCTGGGGGTAAGAATGCTGAGTACCATAAACTTGGGGCTCAGCAATGTTTTTGCTACCTCTTGATGTTTATTATGACTATTACTCACATGAGAAAAGATAACTAATTCTAGAAAATAACTGCAATTTATTTGATGTCGTGCATGAAATAAGCCTATAGCTAAATCAATACAGGCGTGAGAAGGAGTCAGACGTTATGGAAGAAAAAATTTGCTTTACGGCGATGCATTACTTTTTGGGCTAGGTATTCCAGCTCCTTTCCCTTCTTGCTGTTTTGGGTGCTGAAGAGCTCCCAAAATCATCCATCTCTGCACCCCTACAGCCTGAGCACATCCCTTTCCCAGGGAAGCCAATGCGATTGATTAAGAAGAGAACTGCCTAGTTAGCCACCTATCCATTCTTCGGCAGGGAGAGACTGGACCATGTGTTATATCCTAATCTCTAGCATTACAAACAGGTCCTGGTTTCCCCAGAATTAATGGTTACAGACGTATCGATCTGGATGTGAGAAAGGTCACACTCCCAAAAGCCAGACACATAAAAGAGAAAAATGGAAATGAAACAGCTTTACTCTTCCAACTGTGTCTTAACGGCTGCTGAGCTGCAAAGCATCTTTCCAAAACTGTTTGTCTACGTTTAGGACTGACCTGGGGGGTTAAAATTTGCCTTAGCTGTAATATCCCAGTTTACTAGATCCCAGTTTGCAACATCGCAACTTCTACAAGCCTCACCATGTTTTAATCACAGAAAATGTCACCTTCATGTTGAAATGATCCGGAGAGTTTTCAGTGTGTGTGATTCAGCAGCGTCCTCTGAGGCTGAAGTGTGCCCATGGTATTATTCATTGTTTTATAGTGAATGAAGAGAGAAACTAATTCACTGTCCTTTTGTACTGGGAATAGAATAATACATGTGATTTTCCACTTTGAAAAGATATTTAATAATCCCATTTAATGTTGAGTTAAACATTTCATTGTTTGCCTTGACTAATCCATAGATTTGAAGGGAAAATTCCACTTTAAAGTGTAATAGAGCTTCTCTGTTCCTTCACTTTTGAATTAGTACTAGCACAATTTTGAAAATAAGTACCAATTTGTGGAGATATTTTGCAGCACGTGTTCTAATGCACTTATCATAAGTACACTGAAATAGAGGGTGCTTGGGATAACAAATGCAAATTTGGTCAGACTTGTAAAACCAGTGCAATCTTCACTTAGAGAAACCTTCTAATTAAATGAATAAACTTATTCTGAAAGATGTTCAATGAAGGATACAGAATGGGATTATTCTACTCCATCAAGCACCCTTTTGATGTTTAATGAAACTACAACACCAGGTAAATTATGGTTTTGTGTTCACTGCACACTTTTTAATGAGATTATAAAGAAAAATCCAATATACTACAAGTGGGTCAAATATATTTTTATATCTCTGTCTGGAGAGACAACCTCCAGAATGATCATTTAGCAGTATGCAGCTGACTGCTAAGAGAACATTTAAATAAACACACTGTTATTAAGACATAGAAACCACAGAACTGTTACCATTTATTGACACTTTCAAATATCAGACTACTTTTGAATCTGTCAGGGCAGTGAATGTGCCCATAAAAATATGTAGATATTTATGGGTGCACAGTAATGAACTACAATAACAAATTCTGCTACAGTATTTTTAAAGAATCACAAGTGCCCTGTGATATTTTCATAATTTCTTTTTAAAATTACACTGTACGTATGAAGGGGAAACAAGCACTCGAGCCTCACGTGCCACATTGCTCGGGGTTACAGCCCTGTTCACATTTCCAAGTAAATGAGGCTTATTATTCAAATACGTCCATTATACGAGCTCTTTGTCAATTTAAAGTAATTGTGTATGTCACACCTATATGTATGAGGTGATACCCATACAAAAGATCTTTCTGTTTAGCTAACCCTGCTCCTGGTGAGAGCAATGATCAAGCTCCTTTTGACTTCAGAGGAACCCAGTTAGGCTGGATGAAAAGTGCTGTGGAAGCTCCCACCTGGAATCGCCCCCGGCACCAAGCCCCCGCCGCGCTCCTGTCTCTCCTGTGCTCACTAAACCAGTCCCCAAGGCCGCCCAAACTACCACGCTTCTTCCCTTCCGTCACCTTGCGATGGTCGCTTCCTTCTCCTGAGCTAAAGTTGCATGGGCCTTTTGTCCCAAATGGGTCAGTACCCACCTCAGGCTTGTAACAAACACAGAGATTTCATCACCTCTAATTTTGCCGTAACGAGGAACCTGCAGCGCTAGAACAGTGAGCCCGGTCAATGTGTCAGTGAGGTGGGGGAGGACCCATTTATCTGGCACTTCTGCAAGCCAGGCACTCCGTTTGCTAAACAAAGTCTTTAAATCCTGGCCAAACGGCTAAATCACTCTTCCTCCCCTTGTCAATGCTTCTGGTTGTGAAAAGACAAGTTGTCTGGGGAAGGCGGGATGCACGTCTCAGCACTCTGAATTGGACATGAACTAATTGGAAACTTCATTGGAGATGAACTAATATCACGGCAGCAGCTTTCAGTCACTGTGCACCAGAAGTCACAGGAGGGCCAGATTAAAAAGAATTATTTTAACGCTATAGAATTCCTGTTGCATTTTCTCCTGAGATGACGGTGTTTGATGGCTCTGCTGCATCACACGTTTCACGACCTACGGGGAGTTGTGAGTGGAGCCTGACATGCTCAGGCTGAGATTTGTGGAATTTGGGAAAACCTTCAGTTTCACTTGTCTCTAAATCCTCCAGAGCTAAAATTAAGATTTGTGTGACAGCCATGTGATGTAAAACAAGGACATGTAGTAAGCAGTTACAATTTTTATAAAAGTTGTTTTTTTTAAACTTGGAGACATCGTCATCAATAATATCGGTTCCAATGCTAAAAGCATATCTCATACAATGAAACTTGCCTCTCGTGGAAAAGATTAACACTCCTTTTCACTGAATCAACAGGGAAAACGTGCTTACCAGGCTTGGAAATACTGGGTAAGAAATTGTTTTCTAAAAAGAACAAGGTTCTGCTTGAGACTCATCTACAGCCCACCCTACTGACTCTTTGCTGTCGCTGCAGGGCAGCCTTGGCAGGATGGGGCTTCCCACTTGGCTAACGTGAAGTAGTCTTGTGGCACTAAGGAATGGGACATAATGTTAGAAGCCACAAAATTGTAAATGATTTTAATAATGAAATGGAATACCCTTATTTAAATCCTTGTTCCGAATTGATTAATTGAGTGAGTTTTTATAGGCTTCAGTTTGGGCACAAAGACCTGTGAAGTCAATGAGATGGAGAAGGCGCTCAAGTGTTTTGGTAACAGGGCTGGATCGCAGGATGCCCTTCTGGAGCTCTGCTGGTGCCTCTGGCTCTCCTGAGCAGACCCCGACAGACTGAGCCGCGGCCGCCGCTCCTACCCCCAGCTGCCGGCTCCGTCCTGGTGCCGATCGCGGGCGCCGCAGTGTCCCTCTAGCTCGGGCTTGTATTTCCCACTCCCCCGATCAGCGCTTTGGGCTGAACTGCCTGGCTGTGAACGGGGGCACTTGACGTGCTGACACACGTCCCGTTCTGTCACCCTTTCCAGAGGACGCTGATGCTGGAAGGCAGAGAGGTATTAGGTGAACAGCTGGAGGTGGTCAGGTCTTAAGCCACTGCAGCTAAATCTGCCAAATCTCATCTGTCAGAGCGCAAAGTTTATACATCGAGCTTCGTGTGCATGGAACCTTAGGATTACCAAATTACTGCTTTAAATACAATGCATTAGCCCGGATGAGATCGATTAAAGAAAAATGCGAGTAACAACTGGAACATCTGAGTGCTTCAATAAAAAACACATCGTTAACACAATTTAGAGAAAACACAGGATGCCTAAACTTTGCACATAATTTAATAATATTCTTCGGGAGAAAAAAAAAAAAAGATGTTATCTGCTTGCTCGATAAATGCTTCAAACTTACAGAGGTCTGATCTTCATCTGTTTTAAGTCAGAGTGACTTCACTTATGTCAGAGGAGCCATGAAAGTCAACAGCAGATGAAGAGCTGGCCTTACTTTGCTATTCACTAATCTTCAGGGAAATCTTAAGATTATGGACAGAGTACATACTTTCTCCAAGATAAGGAAATATAATATCCCAAGAGTACCTCTTATCTGCCCTCAAATCCAATCTGGAAAGTCTTTCCTCTTTTCTAAGCTTTTTGTAGAATTTCTGTTCTATAAATGTAGCCTTCCCAAGTTTATTGGCATTTTTAATGTGTTAAAGCTGTCGTTCCATTTTTGGCCACAGCTTCCTCTTTTCCTGATTCCTCTCAAAAATTTGAAACCTGTTCTTTTCCTGCTCCTTTCACTCTTCGGAGAAGTTTCTTCCCCTCTTTTGTCATCAGAAATACTTGCTCTAGGTGCAATTCCCCTTGAGTCTACCCATTGTGTTCCAGCTTTTTATGTTCTCAGGGCAATGTGTCCGTGTTTGTGTCCATGCGTGGGACAGAGCGAACCAACAGGCATGAGTGGGGATCTCAACGTTGGTTGCTTCATGGCAATACTCATCACCATCACACCTAATAAGTACTGTAAAAGTAACTGGATTATAGGTAAATTTAGATGCTGGAACTGAACTACATGTTCTTCCAATGTTTACAGTACTGTAGTGCCATCTAGTGAAATATCCACAGTAAATATTCTAGTATGTGAGTAAAGTCCGTTTTTGCATTAATAAAACAAATTTATTTTTAAGTACAATACTGACTATATATACACCACTGTTCTCTGTGATTTTGCAAAGTTCCATACAAATAGTGATCCGATAAAATAAATTTTTTAACTAATGTAGTATCTTAGAAGTGCCCCAAAGCGTTGCGTTTCCAAGGCACTCGGGCTGCACGTAATTTAACAGCCAATTGCCAATAGAAAATTTGATTCTTAAATCTTTGATAAAGCCATTCCAAGTAGAAACAAAGGAGCTTTAGTTAATGGTACCCAGTTTGTAGACTAAACATATAAGTTCTATAATCTGTCTCAAAAAGATGTTTACACTATTTGCCACATTTGCAAAGGAATGTGTAAGGGCCTGTTATTTACCTAGAGTATTTTCTTGAAATCTTAAATCCTGCACAGCTTCTTAGTTGGAGCAGATGCTCCAAACTGCCTAGAAAAGCAGCTCAAGAGCCAATGGCTTCCCGTGGGCAACTGCACATTCAACCATTCCCCGTCCCCCCAGGGAAGACCCAGCTTTTCCTTCTTTAGGGCGTCACCTCCTCCCGGGAATGGCGTGTCCAGGCAGGGCCCTGCACGGCTCGGGCAGCTGCACAGGGCACCCCAGTGGGGATTTTGCAGGAGTCTTGGGAATAATCTGCCAGCCTGGATAAATGTGTGCGTAAGTGACATTGCTATCCATTAATGAGTTTACGGGAGAAATGAAAAAAACCATTGTCCGCCTGGTCCCGTTTGATTACAGTATCATTAGTCTCAAGTACAAATAGTTTATAAGATGTCAGTGGAATCACACAGGCATTCTTCTAAAACTCTGTCGTCGTGTCGCCTTAGTCCATCCTAACTCTCCTGTAGAAAATACCACGTGATCAAAAGTGCTTTTTTGGTCTTATCTGTTTCCGTCTCACCTCCGCTATTACTGCTTTCTGTGACAGCCCGGGCTTACGAACGGAGGTGGCCTCTGCCCCAAGGACTGCCAGTCAAGGGCTGGATCCAAAATCAGTTAACAAGTGTCTTTTCACTCATCTGAGTGAGGTCTGGAGCAGGTCTAACAGCAAAGATGTTGTCTATTAAGTTGAATTTTCTTTTGGATGACATTTTGGAACCGTTAGCATAGTTCACATTTCAGTTTCCGTTGTCTGCAACCATATGAACTTAATATCTTGCAACAGTTTTACGTACAGATTGGAAATCTGATTTCAGTTACTCCTACTACTGCTTTATTTCATTTAAGGAAATTGGTATTAAACTGGTGGATATATTTACGTGTCCACATTTGTAACTACTTTAGCCTGTCTGAAGTACCGTGTGACCTACAATACTTCATTCTCACCATGAATTAAAACTCTTACAAGGTTAACACACCCAGGAAGGAGGACTGGGTAGCAAGCGTTGTGTAACAGATGAATTCATATAAAATCTAAATGTGATTTAATTAGTTGATAATGGATCATTAATTACAGAGCTAGTGAAATGAAACACATTGTTGTGGGAACACATAATGGAACTATTGAGAAAGAATAGATTTGTTTTTACTAAGTACTTGTCTGCTAAGAAAACCACCTGTGCAAATAACTGGCTCAAATCAGATGACAAGCAGATTTTTTATTGCACAAGAAAGATTTCGGTTTCCATGACAACGCACCTAGGTCAAAACAGCAAATTGTATATTTTTCTGCAATAAACATTTCATGTACTCTAACAGGTTTAACATCCAGGTTTATAATGTGTCTAAAATATATTTATTAGCTAGCAATTATTTAATACAGCAGCTTCTGCCCAGAAATTACTGTCTGGTGACCAGGGATTCAGCTAGAAGTGTATGGGATCTATCCTAAGCCTTTTGGCATTTTAAACAAATGCTGTAATGCTGTTTGGCTCACAGTAACCTACTGTGAGCTCTGGGGAGAGCTAAGCAAACAGTTTAAATGTTACACAAAAGTTTTTATTTAATTGAATTCAAGCATTTATAAAATTATATTAAATTAGGTCATATTCGTAGGTTATCCAGTATTTAACATTTTCACCCGTAACTGCCTGTACATCTAATTTAAAATTTAATGACATTATTTAAGAAAAAGGTTTTCTTGATCTGAGGGCAAATATGCTTTATTTATAGGCCCTTTCTCAGACCGAGAATGGAAAGTACAAATGTGTTACTCATTAAGCCCCATGTTGTTACGTGGTTGGATGACTAAATCACTGCTTCCCCAGGGTGCCTGTGCCAAAAAGCGCTGGAGTCAGCGAAAATAGAAAAATAGGTGTTCTCATTTCCAGTGTTCCGAATCAAAAAAACAATTAGTAAATCTCCGAAATAATGAGGGGTTTTATTCACCAGAGCTGCCTGGAAGCGGCTCTGAACTCCAGCTCCGGCCGCTCGCCCGAGACCTGGTGGAATTAACGTCTCAGCCGGAGAAACAAGGGAGCGGTCACAGCTCAGCCCCGCTGCTGGTACCTCCACACAGCGGGATGCTGACCCAAGCCCGAGATGGTCAACCCTGTGTTGACTGGACAGGACCTTGACTGTCTCCCTGCCTTCTGGGCTGGTTTCTGTTGATTCTGGCCAACTCCGTGCAAGTGATGAGTTTGCAAGGGCTTGCGGCCGTGGCTCGCTCTTGGAGGACTCGCCTGGCACCCCCCTGCTGCTCCCCACCAGGCACGGCAGCCCTGCGCAGAGCACGGCACAGCACTTGGCACAGCAGCCAAGGGACACGCCACATGCCCGAGCACACTGTGCATTAGGTGTGTCATTTTGCCTTATATTACATAAAATTCTTCTCTTCTCCTGGAAACGCTACACTTCCTGCAGAGAGGAGGAGGAGGAGGAGGAGGATCCTCCTCCTCCTCCTCCTCAGTGTCCAACAACTGTTTCCAGGTCCCTTTTTAGCCTGACTTCGCAGGGAAATGCAGGTTGTCCGAATGTGCTCTCTCCAGTCTCCTCCCAGTAACTTTTGAACCCGTTGGCTAATTTCTGCCGAGCGTGACAGATGGGGGAAGCCCAGAAGAGCCCCCAGCTGTCCTGAGAGCTGGCAGGGGGCAGGGAGGGCAGGAGCCAGGCGGCCGAGGACCACGCGTGCTGTTCTGGGCAAGCCACAGCGCGTCTGAGATCGCTCGGTGGATGGGCCACAGGGACACAAGGGAAGGCTGAGGCTCGTGTAGAAGGAAACAAAGGATTTGGGAAAATCCGTTAAGAAAAGGGGCCTTAATTTATAGAATATGGTTTGATTGGTTTTCTGGCCACAGAACAACTTTTTCTTTCATGTCATCAGCCCAGGCTACATGGTAGAACACACCTAGTTGTACCTAGGGTGCTCCTAGTGACGATATTGGTATCCATAATCAGAGACCACATTTTGAAAACAGTATTTCTTTCACAAAGATTTTCTTCTCTTGGTTCAATCTGAGCCGTGTTCAAGAAAGGGGTGAGACAGAGAGAGGGTGCTGCAGTTCCAGCCCTGCGCTGGAGCTCTGCAGAGCGTCTGTAGCACACACACACCAGGACCGGTTGATTTCTAGGTGCAGTTCTTTGTGTGAAATGACACACTGCGCCTTTTCCTACATTACAGGAGCTCTAAGGATGAGTTAGCACAAAGGAGAATTCATCCAGCAGCGGCCGGCGGGACAGCGGGGACTGGGCTGTAGCCACAGTTCTGGAGGGGCTGGGCTGGGCTGGGCTGGAACAGTATGAAGATGCTTAACAGTATTTTGTGGTCACTTTGGAAAATAAAGTGTAATCACCTTCGAGTCTGTAATTCAAAAGTAGATTCTTGTGCATGAAAATAGGCAGCTGTATCAAACACCTTGAAAAGAATCACTGAAGATAGCCTGTGTAACCTGTGTTCCTTTTCCCTAAACTTTCAGCTAAAAGACATTTAGAAAGACTTTTTCTTGGTTCAGTAACAGTACAGAGATACAAGTCACACCCTACCGAGACTTCCTTAGGACAAAAACTGAATATCAAGTTCTTGACAAAAAGAGGAGTATGCTTTACATAATTCTGCTCCCGATATCCACTATTTCCAAGCAAAGAAAGAATTAACAAACTAAAACTTATAAGGTGAGGATGAAAATGAAGTAGTGAGAGGTGAGGGCTGGTGGCAGTTGGGATAACGCCAGCATGTTCAAACTTGAGACGCGTTGTTTCCTGTCCTCAGCGCGCATCTTTGAACATCCCTCGCGCGCAATGAACGGCAGTAAGTGTGGAAGGAGTTGGTAGGATTAGCTATGCCCTACCCCTGCCTCTGGGCCCACCTATTTAAACATTGCAGAAACCAATGCAGAAAGCGTATTCTGTTTCTTCACCTTCTTGTCTTTGATTAATCTCTACAGCCAATGTGTTAATTACAATTCAAAAGAAAGGTCAAATTCTGTGAGCAAATAATCAGGAGAACCAAAACATTTATATGCATATAGGCTTCTAGGACTGGACACCGACTCATGTAAGAGTTCACTTGACACATTATGGGTCCCTTTAGTTAGTTTTGGGTTTAGTTGTTTAGTTTTTAGCTGAAGCGGTGACACCCCGGCCGGCTGCTCTCCCTGTGCGGCACTAGATGGCTCCCGAGTGACGGGCTTGCTGGTTTTTTTTAGAAATTGAGCTTTCTAATAATATCCTCACTTCCTGGCTTAGAACTTTGTCCAACATTTCTGTTCCCTCCTACTCATAAAAGTGGTTTTTAAAATTCAGCTTTACCTTCATAGGTACCCTGTAGTTTGTTGTTTCTTGACGCAGATGGAGAAAAAAGGGCTGTGCTGCGCTCTTGGCGCGGGGCTTAAGAGGAACAGGCTGGAACAGCCGGAGCTGCTGTCACAGGACATAGCTGTGGAAGTAGGAACTGTTTCCTCACTTCCACCAAAGCATTCAAGAAGACTTGCAGAACAGAGCTAGCTTAGCTGGGACCCAGCTTAACTGGCACTGATGGGTTTCCCTCGGCTGGTCATGTCCCTTTGGAAGTGATCTTCATGTTACTTTTCATGGAGAATCACTTATTTCTGGTCCTTCTGAGAAAGTGACAAGAACCTTACCATTTCAGAAGGCAAACCAGCTGCCATCAAGCTTAGATTTTTCAAAAGAAATGGATTTTGTAAGCAACTGAATGCTCTTGAAATCTTCTCCCTGTTGTGATGTGGTGATCACACTGAAGTACAACTGTTGACAGCAGCACAGTTGTTTCTGAGTTCCTCAGAAAAGCTGCAGATTGAGAGATTTAGTAGCCTTTCTCCAGTAAACAGAAATAAACAGAAGCCTAATTTCCTCTCTGTGAAAACAGATAGAGGAACGTACTTTCTAAACACGGCATGCATCTTAAGGTAAAGCTTTCCATCTGGGAACATGTCGTGGAAAAGTAGGTCAGTTTGCATATCACTGAATATGTATTCAGTGGCTTGGACACAGACACTGGTAATGCGGAAGCGTTGGCGCAATATACTCCAGCATTCAGGCTCTTAATGACGGGTTTCAGATGTAAGTAGAATTTTATGAAGGTCACCGTCACGGAGAACGCTGTTTCTATCCCATTTAACGATGGCGGTATAACGGTTGGCCTTGGGAGCTTTTCTGCTCCTGGAGGATGGCTGCTCCTGCTGCTGACCCTCGGCACAGCGTGGGTGTGATCTCAGCGCCTGTTCCTCTGCTCCTACTCCCCTGTTTCTCCTCGAAGGAAAGCCACTCGTGTGGGCAGAAGGAGCCCAGGTATGGGCCAGCAGCAGGACTGCAGCGTTCCAGCATGACCTGTTCTGTTCCTGTCTGCTGTCAGGAATTGAGCTTTTGCAATTTCACAGTTTTCTGGGTACGAAGTGGATCACTGCCATCTCCTACAAGTACAACCATCACTAAAATTCTTTCTGGATATGTGGAAAGGGTCTACTTCACAGCTCGGGCGGGTTGCCTTGACAGTCTTGAAACGCTCTGCTGAAAATACGTTGCTCTGGGGAGACCTTACAGAGGCCTTCCAGTACTTAAAGGGGGCCTACAAGAAAGCTGGAGAGGGATTTTTTACAAGGGCATGTAGTGGTAGGACAAGGAGTAATGGCTTCAAACTGGAAGAGGGGAGATTTAGAATAGATATTAGGAAGAAATTCTTAACTGTGAGGGTCCTGAGACACTGGCGCAGGTTGCCCAGAGCAGCTGTGGCTGCCCCATCCCTGGAGGTTCAAGGCTGGGTTGGACGGGGCTTGGAGCAACCTGGTGTAGTGGGAGGTGTCCCTGCCCAGGGCAGGGGTTGGAACTAGATGGTCTTTAAGGTCCCTTCCAACTCTAACCGTTCTGTGACTCTATGGAATGCAACCTACTCAACAGTCCAATGAGCCCAGACAGACTGTTCAAAAAAGAACAAAGCACCAAACCAAGAACATTCCCAGCAATCCTCTGTGCAATTACCATCAACATAAATGTCATGTGGAGACACAATGCAGAAAATCTCAATTTCTATGGAGTTCTTCCTTTTCCCCTTCTACGTTAGTGAAACTCTAGTGAGATCTACAGCAGAGATGTTGCAATAAAGAACAACAGTTCCTTGTGCATATTAAATAGATTTTCTCAAGTCCATCCTTTAGATTAGGCAATATCAGCATTTAAAAATTTTAACCATTTGCATTGTGAGGGATGAGACAGAGTAAAATGTTATTTTGCTGCACATTAAACTTATGAAAGCATTGCTCAGTAAACCTATAATAAGCTAGCAGCCTTTCCAAACTTAGACAGGAAACACCTGGACTTCTGTGGTAAAACATCACTGTGAGCACACTGTACGTCTTGGAACAGATCATTTTGAATTGTTAATAAATATTCATCTTATTGCAGTAAAACACTGTGTGTCCAGTGCTATAAACATTGGTGGAGCTAAATTAAATACAGGCAATGTTAGTCATCTTGATTTTTTTCCCCCTAAAATGAATACTTGACTTCCCCTCCAAGAACATCTGAAGTTTTAAAACCTTAAAACCCCAGAAGATAATTCTATCGGATATACAATTTAAATATCTCAGTTTCTGTTATATTTATTCTTTGTTAACGCATTCTCCCATCTTTTCTAAATGGCTCATTATAAAGCAAACTAAAATGAAGTCTTTGTTTCCTTTCCTGGGAAAAGCCTCGCACCTTGGCAAACACAGCCCTGTAGGCTCATAAAGGAATTTGCTGTCGCTTTCCTAATGGTCTCAATTTGAAAAACAAATCTAGAGATGTCCCTAATTATCTGAAAGCCAAAGGGCAAAATGCAAATTGTATACAAATCCTCAGGCCTTTCCTCAAGAAACCACACCAAACGTGCGTATCTGGTTTTCCTGCCTTGGTATAACTTGAGCTTGTGACAAAGGGCTCCAGAATGACGCCCTGAATTGAGAAGAATTTCCTAATTTTAGGAATAATCATTTAATCGTTGCAAATCAGCCCTGAACTTTCTGCTACAGTGTGCTACCTCCCAAAAGTGCTGGTGATGTGGCTGCAGGAGACGCAGCTGACAGAAGATCCAGTTTGGACTCGGTTCCAAATCATAACAGGGATGATTCGTTAAAGGTCATGATAAACAAATCGCACATGCATCCTGCTGCACAGGCTTACATGTAAGGTTAATCTTTTACAGATAATTTGCTGAGGTTTGGGGGCCATTTCCATGCTTCTCTTGCCTAATTTTCTTTTTTAAAGCATGCTTGCTAATACTGTATTTCTGTGTCCTAACAGCTTGCATTGTTTAGGTTTAACATAAGCATTCACCAATTTTCTACCAAAATGTATTGCCCATGGAAAATTAATATATTTTTCTGTCTTTTCTCAAAGCTTTTAATACTCAGGAAAACAAGATATCATAAATCTAAGGAAAGAAAAGCTGCTTTCAATTGAGCAGAAAAAAAATAAAAGGCAAAGTCTGTTGTGCATGTGTGTCAACAGCTTTCAAAGCTGCGATCCCAGCACAAAAAAGCAATCCGAAAAATCGTACTGCTCATACAAAAAAAATTTCCCTTGGTGAGAACTCAACAAACACTGAAGCAGCCTTAAAACTTGGCTTATTGTGTCTGTCTGGAGCTCTACAAAGAAGACTACTTGTTTCTATTTTCTGAATGTGTTGAAAACTAGAACATGGCAGCTGTAATTGTGCTGTAAAGCTCCCCCAAACAAACACCAAAACAACCCTCACCACCTGCTTTGTGCAGACTTCAGCTGTGGAAAACGCCTCTCCAAAGGGAAAGTGTCGGACAACATTTATGAGAACCTAAAGGCAAGTGGGTTCTAGCTGAGATTTTTCGGGAGGCGGAGCACTGCGTTAGTTATTAAATATCTGTTGCTTTGTCCCTCCTGCCCCGGGGAGGTTATTTATTTGGGCTATCATCCCCCTTGGAAAGAGGAGTGTTTCCTCACAGTGAGATGCATGATGTAGGCAGAAAGAGAAATGTCACCGCTGTCCTAGGGGGCTGGTGGCACCCGTGCAGGGGACCCGCTGGGCTGAAGGACGAGCTGGGTGCCCAGTGCTCCTGCAGAGGGACAGGAGCCCCCGCCGAGGGTCACCTCGTCCTGGGGCCGGCCCTTCAGAGGGCCACCTCGGGGTTCTTTGCCTGGCCAGGGTAACCAACGTAGCCTTCCTTCATCTGTGTTTGCCTCCAGAGGGGATGGATGACATCTGGAATATACGGCACTTTGGGGAGACCTCGGCACTGCTCACAGACTCCCTTTAAATACTAGTCAGTCACCCTGTGGGAGCATATGACAGTCACAATATCCAATAATATCATAAATAAATGGAACCCTACTTAGTACAACATCTGCTCTGCAAGTTGTCTCAGAACCATCTTCTTATTTCCTGACATACACAATAGTGATTTTTTTTTTTAACTCTACTTCTGCAGTGCTGTGGTTAAATAATGCCATAATCCCCTCCTGCCTGGCTCCGGCCGCCGGCGTTGCCCGAGGAAAGCCATCGAGCGGCTCCCTGCACCCTCTCAGCTATTGCTGCATTCAATTTCCTGTTTGCCATTGACACAAATAATCTTGCAAAATTGCAGACATTTTGAAAGGCCATTGTGTTCAACAGATATTAGTATTTCCATAAGTAGTCAGGCAGTCTGAGAATTAAATGACACAGAAAACAAACACACACAAAGTGTTCACATAAATTCTTACTATAATGAGTGGTTCAAGAGCTAGAAAAGGTATCTGCAAAACGTTCTCTGGAAGTTTGTAAAATTCTGTTTAGCAGCATTGCCTATAAAATAGAGTAACAACAGCAGATACCAGATACTCAGCTTAAAGATGGATAAAGAAGGGTGGAAGGGCTTTGTACGTGGATGAGATGCCATCCCCAAGCCATCCAAACCGAAGCAATTTTCATGTAATAAACAGATCATAGATCATCTGACATGCAGATTATTTTTGCTAAGTGGTAGCTAAGCAAAGCATTCAGTAGCTTGCTTTTCTGGTTTTTGGCCCATCACGGCCAGTGTGATGGAAGTGAAGTGGATGGGATGGAAGAAGATTAGCTCATCCACCTTGAACAGATTTAATAATCCTCATTATCTTTTTTTTGTCAGCTCCCTCCTCTAACTAGCAAAGAAGCAGAAGCTCCTGTTAATAACAGACCACCTAACTCCCAGTCCAGCAGCGCTGGCTATCCCCACTCCTGGGTATTCTCATGTTTTTCATCCACCGTCTGGAGAGGCTGCCGGGGCACGCAGTGCCTTCACCGCGCCGCAGACGTTCATCCAGGGACCGATCGCTTTCCCTGTAACATTCAAACCACGCGTGCTCTTACTCGCTATCTCAAGACCTTTCATTTTAGAATTTATTCCAGCTGGACTGCAGAGCCGGATTGCGATTTCCGCGATAGCCTTGCCCCGCGCTGCCCTGCTGAGAAAAGGCTCGGGCTGTTCGCAGCCTCGCCGCGCTCATGAATGCCTTGTTTGTACGGGCCATTTTGCTACCAGGCTGGGTACTATGAACACGCTCACTGTTACTGTTTAACTACAGTAAATCAGTTAAAGACTAACTGTGGTGTTCCGGAGAAATATTTTATTTCATGCAATGAGACTGGCCTACAGTCATCTATCTGACTTCCAGACTGGAAAGACCATAAAGAACAATGATTTTGAACTTCGCTGCATTTTTTTCAGTGACTTACATACACACGGAGTAAGGAAGAGGACTTTGTGCTTTAGCAAGCTCACATGTGAATACATCTTCCCTTTCAAATACTGTCCTGGCAGCAAAAATATTCTGCAGGGTCTAAAAAAATTAGCAAATAGGTATGAAGGCATTTTTGATGAAAGATTTCACTGTGCGTTTCTCTAGCGAACTAAATATGCACCAACGAGCTAAAAGCAGACATTATTATGATAACTCCTAAATGACCAGTTCAAACAGGCAAAACACGCCCCTGCCTGGCGGATGTTAAGGTAAATGCCTTTCCAGTAAACTCTCCAGATTCTAAACTACAGCTTTTCATTTTTCCAGAAGCCTCTAGAGTACGACCATGTGGATTTTCAATGGCAGAAACATCCTGCTCACAGCTGATGCGTTGTCAAGCTGTTTTCTTCCCCAAGCCAAGTCAGGAGAAAACACATAAATATTCTTACAAGCAGGTCACTTATTTTCCAGCTGACATGCATTTTGCATTCCCCTATTTTCCCTCTCTTTTCCCTACACACAGAGTCCATATTGTTATAGGAAAAGCCGTTTATATGAGAAAATTGACCTGGCACAACTTAAATTCTTCTAGTAAAACTTGAGTAAAACCCTGTTTGGACACTATTTTCATTGGATATTGGAATATTCTGATTTAATGTAAAGCTATTAGGAAAGGATTCAACTGAATTAAATGAGAAAATTTAATTTGAAAGTTGGAGTTTGGCATCAATTAACTATGGGGCTTTAAAAAAAAAAAATCAGATTCAAATTATATCACGGTGACTTTACCATGCAGAAAACCCCGTAAATTCTCGATCGTTTTGAGATCCTATGTTTTCTGCAACCAAACTGACCGGCTTTAGGCTATAGAGAGGACCGTACGTCTGTTTTGCATTATGCACTGTCTGAACAGGGATTAATCCCACTAAAACACATAGACATAAACCAGTGAGAGACGAAAATCAACTCAAACTGATCGGCAGTATGGGAGAGGAGAAGGAAAATCATTGATGCAAAATATTAGATAAAGTAAGTCCGAGAGAAAATGAATCCCTATATGAACAGAACAGATTTCTGACATCTGAAGCATGATTTAACACTACACCAGCTGTTGATGTATTTTGTGTTTTTAGAAAAGCATGTGACAATTTTGCATAGAATTTTTGCTTTAATTATTAGTGTGTGAAAACAGCATTAAGGAGGTGATCACAGTAGGTCTGAAGCTTTGCTCTGATTAACAAATTAGCCAGTTCTAAACAGATCAAGTAACAGTCAGAAAAGCCGATGACCCTTGAAAGCAGGCTTAAACTTTCATTGGGCCACTTATTACAGACCACTTGCTTTGGATGCAAACAATATCAGGTGTGCCCCCTTGGACAAGAAAATCTCTTTATTAAAAAATGAAAGAGCACTCAGTTTTCACTAGCTGCTTTGAAGTAATAGCAGCTATTCCTAGTAAGAGGAATTTTCAGGACCCAAAGAGTCTGTATTTAAAAAGAGATTGCTTTCACTGGCATGCTCCAATTTAATTAACTCAGATTTGCAATTAGAAGATGTATGTTAGCTGCATTTGTAATAGGAAGTACAAAATTAAAAAAGAGTTTGTAATCAAATGAAATTTATAGAAAGGGGACAGCATTTTAAAAGTCAACACATCAGAAAATATGATGTTAATGCTGAATAATTCAGTTTTTCATATCGGGGGAGACCCCTTTTGAAAGTTTTTTGCCAACTGCTGTACAGCTCTACAGTGATATTCCCAGGAGCCCGTTCCTGGACTCCAGTGGGTGCCAAGGTGGGCAAAGGCACCCTGAATAACAAAGGGTTTTCCTTTTAGTTGTTTGGTTTCTTCAGGACGTCTTCTCAAATGTAAAAACGCTAAAGACTTCGGCTTCAATTCAGTATTTACAAGTCTTACTTGTCAGAAAGAGAAATGGCTCCTCTGCTGGTGTAAACCAGCGTAGTTGAGGACCTGTCCACCAACCTGCTCACTCAGAGACAGGGCTCCCCTTAGACACGCTGAAACGCGTCTGAGTTAGGTGGTATCTCCCAAACGGGGACAACGCATTGCCTCACAGTTCAGCATTAATAAATAAAGTACCTAGCAAACCATTTCAATGACTTTGTTTATGAAAAATTCACTTTTGGCACAGAGGGAGACTAGGACAGTACAGCAAATGACACCATATACTAAACTTACAGCTGTTGTGGTGATTTCTGTTCATTATAGATCTCGTTCATTATAGACTCCCCGTTGAGATGGCATCCCTCTTCTGAAGCTAGATTCTATCACACGCTGTAACATGAAGTTACGATGGCGGTGTCAGCATTAACATGCAGTTCATACTTGCTAATTTGAGAAAATGTAGGTCCTGACCTTCCAGGTATTTTTGATTGAGTAACTTTGTATATATAAATTAATGTATTGCACATACAGCTCTGGAAATCCAGAATGTCTTTCACCCACTCTCAGAGAGGGGTTTGTCAGTAAATATCTTAACTAGGAAAGGGTGACAACTGACAGAGCCACCAGTCTTAAAGCTGGAAACACATCCAGAGTTCCTTTCTGCAGCCCACACATTACGGAATGCGCCCGATGATGTGCAACCAACTCAGTGAAATCAGTGAGTTTATTCAGGGGTAATGCTTGGAGACAAGAGTACAGAACATATTTTCTCAATCTCCAGGTTTTGAGCTGCTACAGAATTTCAATTCCAAAGTATGATCTGGTCTAGCTCGGGAATTTTCATATGAAGGCCGTTAGCGCATCTGGTTTGATTTGTTTCTAATCAACCAATGTGGATTTTTAAAATGTATTCCCTTGGAAAGTTCAGCTGATATTTTCAAGGAAAACAATAAAGAAAATTCAGCTTTGACATGCACTTTTTTTTTGCTTATACAACAAAAACTTTTGCTTTCAAGTCTGTGGTGTTCCAGAGACGCTGGGGAACCAAACTATTTTTTCATGCCAAAGTATGCATTTCTGTCGTAAGTAGATTATTTAAAGAAACCTGTCCTGTTAAATGAAAACCTTCAGTGCATCAGTTCATAAATGAAAATTGTCAGTATCAAATTAAAAAAACCCCTCAGAATTAAACAACAACAAAAATTATTGCAGATCTATGTATTTTTATCAGCTACTGGAATGACCTGTGGGAATCTGAGGTTTCCGTGAGCCGGGTCTCTGCCCCAGCAGGGAGGAGACCTGCGGCGGCGCCCAGGGACAGGTTTCCCAACCTAGCCCCAGCGGGTGGCTGCTTCCCCTTCATCTGAAGTCTGTGGCCCCGGTGGTGGGACCTGATTCTTTGTCCCTTCTGGCTGTGTTTTCACTTGGCTTCAGCATCAGAGTCTGGTGGTTTCCTCCTCCGTGTCATTCGATGATTCTATGTCCCAATTCCCATTTTTGCCTGGATATTTATCTTTCTACTGGTTGCCCTCCAGTCTCAGTTTACTGCTGTAATGAATGGGTTTGATATCCGTCTTAATTCATCCCTACCGCTTTCTGGATCATTGAAATAAGAGTCCTTGGAAACATTTACCAACTTCCCAATGCTTTGGTCGATGCCCAGCTGCAGAACATGCACTGCTAAGTAGAATTTCCATCCTTTATACATATCATATGAAATAACTAGGGAGGTTTCAAAAAAAACAATAGTATTTCACAGCACCCTTTTGTATATTATATATTTTAAGTGAAATTGGTAAAAATACCTGTAATTAGTCATCCCCGACACCTTTTAGACCATTTTTCAGTTAGTTACCCTTTGCCAGTTTTATCCAGGGGGTTGAAATTATCCTTCCCGGGTATCTGCTTCGCATTTAGTTTTGTGGAAGAATTTTCAAGCAAAAAAATTGCTCATCTGTTTCTGAGAATGAATATAGGGGAAAATATGCCGCTTTGCACACTGTAAGTATTAGGACTTCAAACCTCACAGGCTGCAGGCGGGCTGTGGTGGCGCGTCGCTCTGGCAGGAAAGGTCACCAAACCAGAAAGACGGGATGACGATGAGAGGTTTGGGGGGAAATACACTCTTGTCTTTTAAACCCGCTGAGCGTTGCTGTGCTGGCGTGCGGCAGATGACTCAAAATGATCATTTTGCCAGTGGCCACAAGCCAAACACTCCCCAGGGTGCAGATGCCCGGCATGAGGCACCTCACCTGCGCGATGTGCTGGGGTGCTGCCACCCCACAGCCTCCCACTATGCCAGTGTCCCTGCTTTGACTGGTCAAAGTGATGATGTAATGCTAAAAACTCTGAGAGATCAGGTCTACGGCTTACGACCTGTCCAATCTGGCCTGTCGCGCACCGTGGGATGATCTTTTTTCCCCGTATATTTCAGATTTCTACCTCTTAGTATCATCTCACTTCTTCGCAGCCGGGAAGATTAAATAATGTTTGTGAAAAAGACAGGAAAAGGGACAACAGTTGCAAAATTAGCAATTCTGTCCTCAAAGCGAAGTTCAGCCTGTGGCACTAAGTCAGCCGTGTGAAACGGCCGCCGAACAATTTGGGTAACACAAAAGTACTGAAAAGCCGCTCGTCGCCATCAGCTGCCTGCACAGAAGGGAGGTTTGGGGACAATACGTGATCACAGGAATAAGGGCGAGAATATACAGCTGCCCTGGCTGTTGAGCCTTTCAATGTACAATTTAACTATCTTTTCATGCAATTTGCCTGCGTATGAATTATCATTTAATGCAATTTGCGGTCTACGAATTTAAATGTGAAAACCCTTTGTATGTAGTGCATTATGGAGCTTCTCGCTGTTTGCTTTAGAAATTCCCAGCTGCCCCACTGATGCCTCTCGCTGATAATGGAGGTGGCGAGGGCCGCGGGCAGGGTTCAGCAGTTTGGGATGTCAAGGGCCTTCCACTGAAGCCCGTGGCAGCACGTGATGGAGGAGCGGCCGGGAAAGGCTGCGCGCCTTCACGCTCCGCTGGAAGCTGGCAGGGACACTTGCTTACATGAGTGGGTCGTTTAAAGCTCCCGTTGGTTAATCCCTCAAACGGCCCACTGACTGCTTTCATGAAGTATGCTGGGAAGATTAAAACTGCCTCATTTCCATCCCCCC
>VZSF01006774.1:141167-206695 GCA_013398295.1 Chionis minor | reverse complement strand
GGCCGGGCCAGCCGAACCGCGGCGCGTTACTCTGTGTCTCCCGGGAAGCGGGAACTCCCGGTTCCTCTGGGAGCGGCGCATCCCGGGCGGGCTGGGAGCTGCGCGCGGCGCTTCCCACCCGGCGAACGGGAGAACGGGAGCGAGCGGCTCCTGGAGCCGCGCCGGGCCAGCGGGGCTTGTGCTCTGGCTACCGAGGGGTTGGCTACCAGGCACGGCAGCGTCGTGCCATCTCTTAAAAGGCAATTTTTCTGGCGTTTGGGAATGTTGCCCGTCGCGGGTGTGTTTGGCTTGGTGGTTTCTGTAAGTATTTGAGGCGGTGGGTGAAATTCCCGTTTTCCCTCCCGGCCGCTCGCAGGATGGCTTTGGCTGGCCCTGCGCCGGCCAGCGAGTTTGGGCTGTGGCTTTGCGTTTCGGAGGGTGGTTCCGCAGCGAATTTCGTAGAGAGCCCCGAAGGCTTAAGGTACGAACCGCCTGTTACCTGTGGATGTACGCCTTTATTTCCCTGACCGCGCTTCCCAAGGGTAGGATTCTCCGATGTGTTTTTTGCCACGGGGAAGGGCTGGGCTGGGAGGCTAAGCCAGGGACCAAGCCTTTGCCGGGCTGCGGAGTCCAGCCTGGATACCCAGGCTTCCTGCAGTTGCTCCGGTTTTGGGTCGCTCTTCTGCTCAGGCTTTAGTGGCGACTGAAGTTGGGAGTATCACGGTTAGTCGCTTTAGAGGCCAGAAAAAAAACCCCAAAAAACCCAAAACAACCCTCTTATTTCATTTTAAGGAAGTCATTGTTGTCTTTCCCCTGCCAATAAACACCCTAATTGATTGATTACCTAAAAAAAGGTGATCCATAGCTGGTGCCAGGGTTTGCCGGGCTGAGGGAGCCGGTGTGGGCAGCCCATGCCTGGTTCCGGGGTGGTTTCTCCTGGGATGGCAGGGCCAGCGGGAGCATCCAGCTGGCCTTTCCTGGGCACCTCGGTGTCCCGGTGGAGCGGGGCTGGCTGGCAGCTGGGGGGAGCAGTTACGGGGTAGAAGGTGGAGGCTCTCACAGGACCTCTGGATTGTCCCTGCTGTAAGGAGGAACCCTGCTCTTTTCCAGGGGGAACTTCCACTCTGGGCTCTTCTTTCCCAGTTGGTACTCAGGCTTGCATTTTGTCCTGTCCTTTGTTCCGCAGTTTGCTCAAATTTGGGCGCTTTGCAGTATTTTCTTCTAAGGTAAAGGCTTGGGAAGGAGCTTGTTCTTGAAGGTAAAGGCTTGGGAAGGAGCTTGTTCTCGAAGCAAAGCCGGCAGCGGAGCTCCTGGATGAGGAGCCTGCGCTGGCTCGGTGGAAAGGGAAGGACTAGGACTGCCTGTTCCTGGTCTTCATGGGTGACGGGGAGGGAAGGAGCCCATGGCTCAAGGATGGAGCGAAACCTCAGGCTAAGCCGTGGCACCAGAGCATCCTTTGTGGGCTGCCCGCTTTTGGGGACAACTTGTCACAAGGCTCACGTTCCTGGAAGTCTTTTTTTTTTTTCTTTTATTTTTGTGACTCTTGGTTTCGGTGAGGGGCGTTGGGCTTGGCCACGGGAGGTGGCGTGTGAAGCCAGACACTGGTTTAGTTCGCCCTGCTGCGTCCCTGAGGGATCGCCGGAATTTTACTTGTGTCAAGCTAATGTTGTAGATGGATTTCAGGGGAATGGCAAAGCAGAAAGAGGTGGGTCTCTTAAGAACTGCTTTCTTTAGAAAAGGCAGATAATAGGCAGCAAGTTTTGGAAGGATGTTTTATTTAGGGATTGTAAAGAGAGGATTAAAGCTCTTGACAGAGAACAGTTTATGTGGAATAAGTGATGGGACTTGATCATTCGGAAAAATAAGTCTCCTAACACCTTCCCAGCACCAAGAGAGCTTTCAGCTCTCCTTATCCCAAATTATTCAATAAAGGCAACAGAGCTTCTTTGATTTGAGTTCTTTATCGATGGCTGCATGAGGAGGTTCAGCCCTAGAAGTAAACTTGCATCTACTCAAAGGAAATGGCCTGTGGATATAAAAATCCCCGATACGCTAAAGGTACTTTGGAGTTATCAAAGATGTTAATTACAAGTATTAGAAATAGCCGTGCCTGTCTCGGAAGAGAATTGCAGCTTTCCCTGCCTTGCCCCTTCCCATGACATTACTGTTTCGCCTGGCACGGGGTTGTGTTCCTCCTGGATCTGAAGGAGCAGAAAGGTGTTGCTGGCAGAGTTACAGAAACGACAGAGGGTTTGTGGAGGGGAGAAGAAACAAGGAATGGAATTTTGGGCTCAAGTTACGATTCTGAAACAAGTTGCTCATTCTTTTCACAGCTTGAGTTTTGTGATGGAAAGGCTGAAAACACCCAGCGAGGGGAAAAACATGGTAGAAAAAAACTCTCAAATAAGCTGGACAGAGTGAAATTCAGAATAAACTGTCATCAGAGAGTGTTTATAAACCTACTGGCGAAAAGGGAGGGAGGAACTATTTGGTTCAATAGCAAGTTCTTTTTTCATAACTGTAGAGTTTTAGTTATAGCTTAAAAAAAAAAAAATTCCTAAGTGTGTGGGTTTTATACCTGCGTTGGTAGCTGAGGCTAAATCTGCAGAGTTGGTGCTGATCTGGGTAATCTGAATCGAGCTGCATAGCAAAGAGCCTCTTAGGAGAATCTGAAACCCAGGAGGCATTTTTCAGACCTGAGTTATGTCACTTTTTTTAGAGGTGCCTCAGGCAATCGCATTTTAAGAAGACAAAGCTTTTGTTTTCAAGCTGGCCTAGAAAAACGCCAAGGATGAATCCAAAGTAAAGGCTTTCCGAAGTTGTCATTTGTGATTAAGTTGATTTTTGTTGTTGTGCACCGGAATGCTGCTGCCTGCCTCAGCGTGGTGGGAACTGGGTCTATTTTTATTTTTGCCACCCATGCAAGCGAACCTGTTTAATTCAAGTGAGTAATATTACATGGTGATTCTCACCCAAAAGTGTGTATTTAATTAGGTGGTCAGATGTCTGCCAGCTCCAATATGGAATTAATTGTGTTTGCTTTACAAAAGGCAGAATTGAGGTGACACCAGGGCAGAGATTGACTCAAGCCCGGTATTCTGCAGAATTAACATCTGCTTGTATGTTTCTAGTTTAGCATTTAAGATGCTGCAACTATCAAAGCTGAGGCTCGTGGCCATGAGCAAAGACAGTGGTTTTCTTTTGCATGTCTTAGGGAATCCTCAGCTTGCGTGGAGACAAGAGCTATGTGTGCCAATAGTGAATCTGAAGCTTTTCTCGTGGCTTCTCACATTTCTTGCAGCTTAAAACAATCAGAAATAGTATCCTGTTGTTGCCAGGCTGTGGGCAAACAAGAGACGCTACCTCCACGGAGCCTGAGATGGGGGAACAGCATGCAGGATGTAACGGATGACGCTGAAGCAGGGATGTGGAAAAGCGTATCGCCTGCAAGCTAGAGTTTTGGAGGCTCCCGGGCAGGTCTGTCTTGTTTAAGAAATACTGGGTGTATTGTTATGACTTCATTTTCTAAAGTAAAAGGAGAACGGTTTTCTGTCTTAAAATTTAACCATCTTAAAGCAGCATTTGCCTCACTGGCGGCGTCCGGAGCGGTACGGCCGGGGCTGGAGGTGTCCCTGGAGTTAACGTCCCCTGAGACAACTGCTTTGCGGAGCGGTGCTTGCCTCTGCTCTGGGTAGCCAGGGGAAGGCTATAAGGGTGGCGTGAGTCATCTTTTTGGCTCTTGTGTAACACTGTTTAACACAAACAATCCTGTTTGTTCTGCTTGCTGAGGTCTCGTCTATTATCCACCGTGAAGAGACCCGGCAGTGGATGTACCCTCTCTCCCGGGGGGACCCAAGGAGCTGCCACAGCTGTTTCACAGACAGCTGGATCTGCATCTGTCACTATGGCACCTAATAATAATTTTATTGGGTTGTTGTTTTTTTTTTTTCCAGTAAGCCTACAGAATATGTTGAAGCCAAATACTGACATAGAGCGAGATGTGTTGGGGGGACGCGACACTCCCGAGGCAAGACTCAGCCTTGCCTTTGGATGGAAGGTGTCCCCATGATTTCAGGGCTTCTGAGCTTTTGTGTCCACCCCGATGCCGGAGCCGAGCGGCAGGATGCTGGGCTTGGTTTCAATAGCATCCCTGCACCCGCAGCAGAGGACTTGCTTTACTTAACAGCCATTTATAGACTTTGCTAGTGATGTTGCACAACTGTCCTTTTTTTGTTTTGGTTTTGTTCCAAAAAGTCAGTTTTAAAATAGAAAACACAATGCCAGTTTGCTTATTTTGATGAAAACAAGGATGAGGTAGGTAGCATGGGCACCTCTGGGCTACATCCACGTGAATCCAGTGATTCCCAGGTGAAGTCTGCGGCATCATCTGAACTGGGGATGTGATGGTACCGCACAGGAGGCGCTGAAAAGTGCCACAGCTTTATGAGATGCTTTTGCGAGCAGCTTATCTTCCAACAAATCTTCCACAGTGGGAATGGATGTGAACTCATCTTCTGATTGCTACTATGGGCAGAATAAGAGTGGCCAGACCAAATGCAGGAGCAGTAACTGAGGCAGTGCCGCTCCATCTCTGGCTGTGTCGGGATTAAGCGGCTCCTGCTGTGTCCTGCCTGCTTCGGAGGGAGAACATCCCTCCAAGGGAGAACGTAGCAGGGATCTGTCTGCTAGTGAGAGTGCTTAAACGTGGGAATAAGGGTGACAGTTTCTGCCGGAGATGATGATGTGAAAATGATGGTGATGGACGCTTTTTCTGGAAGCTGGGAATAGAGCGGCAGCGTTATTCATTTTAATGTATGAATTCCTGAGTTCAGGACTAGGCTGGCGAAGGAGAGAAGGTGGATGGAGGAAGTGGTTGCGGGTGGCCCTCACCTGGGCTCTTGATGTCTTTATTAGTCTAAATCTCACGCCTTCCTTCTGCCTTTAGCAAACTTTTTTTTTGAAAAATAACTTGGGAGCGTTTGTGAGCAAAGTCCTTCCTTTAGGAGGCCGTGGGGAGCAGCAGTGCTGCCGGCTGTCCTCTGCAGGGACAAAATACCTCCGCTTTGGTCTGTTTGAACTTAACGTGTGGTGAAGCCCACCGGCTTGGGCTTCACCCAAGGAATTACTGTAAGGATAATCTAATGCTCCAAAGAGGAGGTTTGGACCGTGACCACGTGGGATGCACGGCATGGTAGCAAGCGCTTCTGTGGGTATTGTGTGACAGCCAGCTGGCAGGCAGTGTTGTCAGTGCTCCTGCCACCGCTCTCGCCTGGCCTTCACACGCTCTTATTGGTTGCATCCTAGACTAGCCAGGACTAAGAGGTGACTCTCCTGGTCTGAGATACGGCCCTTGTGTAGGAGATCTCAGGTGGTTGGTAGTGGGCCTGTAGTTTCAGCTAGGAGCAAGGCTCCCCTTAGCTCCCAATGTAATTGGTGGCTTTTTTCCTAGATAAATTTGAGAAACTCTGGGGCGTGACATTGCAGAGCTGATGGTGCTGTGTGGCCTGACTGAGCGTGTCCCAGCTGGAAGGGAAGATTTGTGGTGGTTTGGTGGTTCCGCAGCTCCTGCTCCTGTCCCTGGAGCCGTCCGTATCCACTTGCAAAACAGGTATTTGCTTGTGACTTGGTTCTGCAGCAATGTGCAGTGCTTAGAGCTCTTACCAGCTCTTGAAACTCTTTTGGGAGTTGGCAAGAGCTGTAAGCACGGCAAAAATCCTCTTGACCTCCTCTAGGAACTTAGGCTTACTTTTTTTATTTATATTTTTAAACTTTTGCTCCAAAGTTTAGCCCTGTGTGCAACCTCATTCACGCTCACACAGTTCCACAGGCTGGTAAAACTTTGCCTCGCACACAGGCTGCCTGCATCCATGGTGGTTTGAGAGGTCCCCTACGCTGTCCCCAAGCACGGGGACAGACCTCCCCGCAGCACTGTATCTCCACAGACGCAGGTGTGGGTCGCTGCGGATCGTGTCATGAGGATGGGGAACCGGCTCTGAAATTCCTGTCTTTATAAAACTACTGCAAAATCCTTGGTACTGCTAATCCCATGCAGCCCCAGTGTCCTTTCTTGACCTCCGGTAGCGTCTTGGCACCCACAGGGCACAGGTGATGGTGAAGAGAAACATCTGATGCTAAATTCCACTGGAAGGATGCCCTGTGAAGCTAATGCTGTTGAACAGCTTCACCGGCACCGGGGGAAGGACTGCTGCCACCGATGCACATCAAAGGTGGGCTCTGTGCTTTTTCCTCTTAATTAGGAGTGGAATGCTTGCCTGCAGATGGGCTCCCCAGCTATTTGACTGCGGTCTAAACAGCATTTTCAGGGAGGGCACGTTAATAAGCCGGAGTTTGCTGATACCTCCTGTGAGCAGAACCACACCTCGTGGCAGGAGAGAGGCAGGCAGGGCTTAGATGATTTTAATTAAAGTTGTTGTGAGGAAGAAATTAAACTTGGTCTCTTGCCCTGCTCCTATTACAAGGGGAGAGAGCTCAGCCTCTCTGAACTGAGCTATTAGCCGCCTTCTGTTTGCGTAGGAAAAAGAAGCAATTTCTTTGTCAGCTTTTACCCCGGCTCCTGGGCCCTGATTGCTTGTTTATTTTCAGCAGCTCCCCAAATCACTCTGAAGATGGGCTTAGGCATTGATCATCTCTTATGGTCCTTCATCTTTGTTCTCCCAGCAGTCATTACTAAAGGTACCTTAAATTGCCTCTCTCCCCCAAATGAACGGGCTGCGTGCACGGTCCAGAAGAATAAAGCTCTTTCAGCCGAAGTATAAATCGGCCGATGTCTCTGCCCCATGCTTTGCTCCCAGTTCTCCTGGATTAGCCTTGCAGCCCAGTCTGGAAAGCAGCAGGGATTTTCAGGAGAGGAAAAAGCCAAAGTACTATTTAACTTCAAGGCAGAAAGTACCAGTGCTTTGCCTGGAGAGCGGGTTCCTCTTTAAAAATGACTCATTCTGGCCTTATGGCACCGGTGGGACCTCTCCGGTGGCGGCAGGAGGGACGGGAGGGCTCAGCTGGGTGGTGCTGCCTGTGGGATGCGGCACTGGAGTGATGCCCGGCACTGGAAGCTGCTGCCAGGGTAGCTCAGTATCGCAATATTAGAGAAGCAACTTGAATCTTTTCTTTCCTTTCCCGTTGAGCACTGGGACCTGCCAGAGTTGGGATAAGATGCTCTGCAACAAGCAAAACATTTACTCCGTATAAACCGCGCAGCTGACAGCAGAGGTGGCTAATTCAGTGTAGGAAAAATCCAGAAGCTGCAGTTGAACAGGAAGCAAGATTTAATAAATCATTATGTAGTATGCTCCCGATGGCTACGTTTTGTATGCAGATACTGGGTTTTTGGTGTGGTGTTTTTTTTTTTTGTTAGCCCTGAAATGGTAACAACCCATACTGGCCCCTTTCCCGAGTTAACCTGGAAGAGAGCACATTGCTGACTTGTTCTTTAGAACAAGCCGATGGTGTTTGCCTGTTCAAATTCTTATTTGCAAGAAGGGGTGAAGAACATGGTGCTCACGACCTCAGAATTAATAGATTTTCAGCCACGTATGTAGCATAAACATCCATAGTTTGCTGTGAGGTGGTGGTGCATGGGACCCCAGCAAGTCATGCAAGTGATTCCACGTCTTCACAGCTGGGTTGCCAGTCTGTAGGATGCATGGGGACTAAATAATGTGTGTTTGCACAAAGCTTTTTCTCTAGAAGTCCCCCAAAAAGGGGATAAACTCCACGCTCAGGCTGAAAAGTTGCCACGTCTTGAGGCAAAACGCAGTTGGGCAAAGTAGCCCAGCCAGGATCTTAGAAACTGAGACGCTTCTTTATTTCTTTCCTTGGTTGTGATGGAAGGGGAGTGTTACCAAGTGTCTCTGCAGCCTGCGGTGACGTGACAGTGATGCAAGCGAGAGAGCTTTGTGCAGTGGTGGAAAACAGCCTTTGGATCCACCGGGGTTACTCTTTGAGAAAAGGCTTTTGGAAGTTCCTGTCCTTTGCTGGTGCGGGGCTGCTCTCCTTGTCTGTAAGAAACTGGCTGATGAGATGCTTGTGCTTGATTGCAAAGAGTGTGGACCAGCTTCTAGTGGTTTTTAAACTTCCAGTTAAGAGCAAGCTGTAAGTTTGGATATTTATTTTTCCTTACCTTGAAGTTTGTCATATTTTTATTTCACCTTCAGAGCCTCCCAGTCAGGAGCAAGGGGAATGTCTAGCAAGTAGGCTAACGACTAGCTGATAAGAAATGCAAACTGATTCATTTGCTTTATTCTTGTTTGCTCCTTGAATTTTGTTTATTTGAAGCTTTCTAGCAAGAATAAAGGAGAGCAGGAATTACTGATAAGGCTTCCCAACCTCTAGAGTCCCCACCACTCTGGTTCTTGTCCCCTCCCTGGAAAGAGATTTGTTTGTTTTTTTTTTTTAACAAATACGAAAAATCTGGAGGATTTGCTAGCCAATCTTTGATATTCAGCCTTACAGTGTGATGGTATCCGAAGCTCCATGCGCATAGCTAGTGAGGAGTAGCCATGGCTCTGGAGTTTATGCTCTAAATATATAAGAGGTAGGAGGGCACATGATGTGGCCTGACCTTGGGTGGTAGCAGAGCTGGGAATAAAGCCAGCTCTCCCTGCTCCCCATTCACCCTCTTCAACATCAGTTACGCTGCTCTGTCGTCTCTCCTCCCTCAGCCCTACCTGGGAAGTCGGACTGGGAGTCGACAGCACCTTGCGTGCCATAGCCCACCCTGCTGCCTCTCCCCATCGTTCGCGTTCCCAGGCGCTTCCCCTGTCACAGCTGACTTTTTTCTCACGGTGAGGACCGGGCTTTGGGAAACGCGTGGCATGTGATATTTAGCGCAGTGCAGGAGCATAGCAGCCATTTTTGCAAGGCTTAGCGTTGGCTTGCAAGGAGGTAACCCTCTGCTGGGCACCTTCCTTGCATAGCAGCGGGGCAGATCTGGCTGGAGTGCCTTAATTTTGTTTTATATCACCGCATCTACTTATTTTCCTTTTTTTTTTTTTTTTGGTGTCAAGACTAAACCCTGAGATTTTCTTCTGGCAACAGACGTGTAATGTAGCTGGGCTTTTGATGGGTTAACCGGATGCTGCAGTAGCATGCAGCTTATTTAAAATAAAAAGGTGGTTTGCCATGGCACTGGGGGTGCTCTAGTTCTGGCCCGATTTGGCAGCTCCAGGGCTCCGTTCCTGCGCTTGTGCCGTTCACCATTGTGTAAAACTGCAGAGGCCCCTGCAGGACAGATGTTGATTCTTCAGATTCCTGCCCAGAGTTACCAGTGCTTTCAGTCTCGGGAACAAAAGCTCTGTCTTAATCTCGAAAATCATCTGTTGAAAAGTGTATTTGGAAGAGAACATGGACGTGGTGATGCTGGGTTCCAGTCCGAAGCCTGGCACAGTGCTTCTGCCTACAGCTGGCTTTTGTTCCTGCACGTTTCCAGGCAAAGCAGGTGGTGGTTAAATTTTTTTGCATTAAAAAAACTGAAACAAAACAACCCACATAATCTCTGGAGTGCTGTGTGAGGCTACTCACATCTGTGCTCTCTATGTAGGTCAGATGTGTGTTCACTTCTTTAGGAAGACTGAACTTGACAGCGTTTCCTTTCTGCAAGCTGGGAGGGAGAATCACAAAATTCACGTGCCGGCTCCATAAGGAACGTCCTTAAGGGAAGACCCCAAAGGGGATGCATGTGCAGGTGAAGGATGTTCGCTTTACCGTGTGCTTGGGGCTTGTGACAACGAGCTTTATTGATGAAAGATTTATCGAAGCTGCGTATCCAGGGTTGATGGAGCGTCATATTGGATTAGCCTTACAGTTCAAAATGCTACATGCTTCTGTGCCGTGCCCCTTGCTTCGCTCTGAATAAAAAGCCCGTTTCCTCATCTCTGAAGCTTGTTTCTACTGCTGTATTTATTAAAATACAGATTGCTCTTCCTCCTCCCCCCCAGCCACTCCTCTTCTGATATCTCTGACCTGTTCTCACTCGGGCTGTGGTGGAAGATAAAGTGAGTTGGAAACAGCCAACCTGTCTTGCCCAGAAGCACATTAGGTAGGAACCTGATCTACCACCCTTGAAAATGGTTGAGTCTCCCTTTTGCGTTGATGGACACGGCCTCAGGTCCAGATGTGTTTGCTCTTGTGGAAGGTGCTCTCCCAGGGTAAAATTAGTTGGGAACAAAGTAGGTTCCTACTAATCTCCCTGCTTGAACATCGTTCTCTCATCTCCTTAGTCTGACTTCAGCCCATGGAGTGGGTGATCCAAACCAATCTGGCTGGTTTCTACACATTGGAGAGTTTCTTTGTTTTCAGTCCTGAAGTTATGTGATGATGGATTGTTTCTCACAGGAGGAAGCACCTAGCTTTGTGGAAAAAAAACTTGAAAATGTGACCTCGTGGGGCTCTAAACGTCCATTAAAAACAGATAAATAGAGGATGTAGGGTTTATTTTAAAGGTGAAGAGCAAACTGTCTGTGCTACCCAAATTATTTTTCCTCGGCTAAGATAACCTTGTAAGCAACCAAGATTGAAACAGTGGCAGAGGAGGAGCAGAGTAGATGAAGATGAATATATGAATGTCCTTATGCAATCCAGTGCAGTCTGGAAGGTATTTCTGGTGTTACAGCTGCTCTGCCTGCTCCAAAAAACTATGAAGAAACATTTGAAATGAAAGAAGGGCTGCTCCTGTCACCTCCTCCTCCAGCAAATGACTGAGCAGCATCTGCAGCTCTACCTTCAGCAAATGAATGCTGCCTGCGAGCGCCACCAGCCTCCTGAGGGAATTAAAATGGGACATGAAGTTCTGCACGCTGAAGCGGCTGGATGAGTAGCCAGCACTTCAAAACCTCTCAGCAATGAGCAGATCCAAGTGACTTGAACGGCAAGTTGTAGTAGGTGGTCAACCTGAAGCTGACTTGACTGTGATTGACCTCTGGATTTAGGAGCATTGGTCTTGGAAACTGAGCGGGGGTGGTCTTAACCCACCCCCCGTGTGGGGAAGCGGACCCTGGACTTCATGGAGTTGCTCCAAGTTGCTTGGAAAAGAGGAGTGCTGGAGCACTTGAAGGGAAGTGGGAGTGAGATGTCTGCCTGTCCTATTCTGCAAGAGTTCTAGCAGGAATCCTCGTTTGTGGTGTGAAATATGTGAAGTGAGTGTGCGAGGATGTCTCGGGACAGATGTCTCTGCTGGAGAAACCACCTTACTAATTGTTGTCTTGCTGTGCTTAGTGGGAAGTCAAGGGACGAGATGTTTCCTATGACTGCTCTTTCCCTTCTCCCTAAATAAGATGAACGGTGCGTTGTTAGGGAAGCTCCTGAGTGCAACCAATCTCCTAAGTCCCTGCTGACCAGCTGAAACTAAGAGGAAACGAATGAAATCCCTATTGCCACAACATTTTTTTTTTTTTTGACCTTTAAAAGGGAAATGTGCTGGTGACTCTGGAGACCCACTGGGAAATCTGTTGGGCTTGTTTTGGGTGGGTGGTGAGGTGAGATGCAGTGGTGACAGCGGCAGTTGGAAATAAAGGCAGAGATCAGAGCGGTGTACAAATCTGCCGAGCTGTTGTCTCTGGTTTATGCATGAGCACAGAAGTGGAGTCCCCAGAGCTGTCAGGTGACTCTCAGCTATTCCTGTTAGGAAGCAAAGACAGGAGCTGAAGTGTTTTGCAGTTTTCTCCTGACTTGATTTTTAAAACCAGGGTTATTTTCAGGGGATAAAAAAAGGGAGGGTGGAAGAATGCTGTTCCCTGCCCTGAATTTACATAAGAAGTTAAACGACTGTTTTGGTCAAAACAAGTAGTCTTGAACGCTTTCATGGCAAAAAGTTCTTTTGAGAAAGGTTTGGATGAAGTTTGTGCTTCAAGGGGAGAGAGCCTGGCTGAGCCCTCCAGCAGCTTGCCAAAGCCTTTACTACTTGTAGGAAAATTCAGGGTTAGATGGGAGACTATGAGCTAAGGCTGAGGGCAGGTGCTGCCAATAGCCTCAAAGTTCAGAGGAAAAATGGATTTTGCTAGGCTTGTGCCTTCATTAGGACCTCTAGCCATGGGTTAGTTACCGTTGCTTTACCCAGTTTGTGAAGAATTGACTTGCTTTTCAGATGTTGGGGCTGGTTTTCTCCTAAGCAATGACCTTTGTCTTGAAGGTCTCAGTTGCCAAATGTAGGAAAGCTCAGGTGTTGGAACTCCCAGCCTTCAGTGTACAGACACTTTCAAGACAACTGTCCCTTACTGTGGTGGTGGCTGCTGCTTTGGCACCACTGTGGATCCAGACGAGTGAGTGGAGCCCAGCTCTGTGCTGTTACCAGTCCTGTGGTGGCACAGGCAAGCTGTAGTTGCCTTTGGGGTGGTGGGCACCATCTTGCTCAGAGGAACCCAGTAACCAGAGGGCCTCTCCCAGCCCAGAGCCTGGGCATGGTTGCTCAAGGCAGCCGGTCCTGTGGTGCCCCGAAAGCAGCGTTTGCGGGACACACTTGGAGGCAGGTAGCGCTGTATCGAGTGTAGTTACTGGTGGGTTGGCCTTCAGGACCAGGGTGCTTCTCAAGCAGCCTTTTCATTCTCTCACTCCTTATAGTTAGAAAGAAATCACAGTCCTGTACTGTGTCAGTACAGAATAATTTCCCTAACAACCAAGCAGGACATCTCAGGTGGAGCAGCAAGGGCCATAGAGGTTCTAGGACTGTCAAAGGGTCTACCAAACCCTGTCCCTGCTCTTTGGGGTAACTCTGATCCTACCGGCCGTGCTATACCCCTCCAGCCCTTTCCTGAGAGGAATTTATTAACCTTCTGTCTACCTGCTCCTGGTCCAAAGCAGCCAAGGCAGTGTAAGGCTGTGTAGAAATTGGGGTGAAGCTGCCCCTGCCCTGGAGGCTGTCCATGGGACTGGGCTCTACACCCTGCCTAGCTGGAGAGCCTCCGCATACGTAGCCTCTCCATTGGGATTGAACGCATCCCTGTTGCTGATTCCAGAGCAAACAATCATGGCCAGAGTTCAGGAGGCACTTACATAGCTCCAGCACTTCACTGAGGTTGTCCCCATTAGCTTGTAGTGTTCAAAAATCCAGTAGAAGTGGAAATGGTGTGCTGGGTTGGGGAGTCCTGCCGCCAGCCCTTCTGCTGGGGCACCCCGGTGTGAGCAGGGGTATGCTTTGATTTGCCTCCGTGCACGCGTGGATTACTTTGATTTTTGAATCATACAGAAATGCCACAAGAGCTGGGAATCCTGGGTCCCCTGCTTGCTCCAGTTTATTAAAATAACACACTCATTAACAAAAACTCTTCAAAGCAGCGTCCTCCAGAAACTGCAGTGCTGTATTATGTATAAAGCACGACCCTGTGAAAAGGAAGGGAAAAAATAAAACAAACCCAACAACCATGCCAGACTAAGCAATTTGATGAAAACTTATTTTTATCTGTATTGCAGTAACAACAAGGAGCTCGCCCACATCTGTACTGTCCTCATAATCACACATTTCCCTTGGAAGTCCCCTCTGGAATTTCATACGCTTCAAGATAATAGTCTGGCACAAGGGGCTAAAAACCTGAATCAAAAAACATTCTTCCTACTTGTGGTATTGCCTGAGTAAAATGTCTTTTGTTAACCTTTTGTTCTCCATAGACACATCTTGCATTCTTGATGGTTTTGCTACAGTTTCCTGTTCCAAGATCAATTTTCCCCAAACCAACAAGCAGTCTCATGATTTCAAGTTCTGTAGTGGGTTTTTGGAGTGTTGCATTTTAATTTCCCCTCTACCTTTTGCTGCCTGAACTTCTCCAGGGATGTTTTTGTCAAGATTTATTCTGCAAGAGTTATTCTTGCAGCCATTTTAGCAAGATGGCTAGCAGCAGACTTGGTGTGTGTGGGGGGGATGACCACAACACCCTTGGAATTCCACAGTGTTTCACCTCAGGAGCCCCGGGTGTCAAAAACCTAGTAATAAACATTGCCAAGTCTCAGGAGGTGGTGGGAGCTGGTGACCCTGTATCTTGTATTTGGAGAGACTTGTCCTGCACTTCCAGGCTTCTGCTGCAGAAGTGCCTGCTCGTCTCTTCAAGATGTTGTGGTGCACCTTTGCATGTGATCAAGCTAAGGTTTAGATTTCATTGACGGGGAAAAAAACCCCAAAAAACGAACAAACCACAAAAAACTCACAAAAATCCAAACAGTTCTGGTTTAGGCCCCAAAAACCAATGAAATCCTTGAGGTTCCTTAGGGCTCCTCTGTTTTGAGTGTGTTTTAATTTCTGTATGCTCGTTTGCTGTTGCACCAGCTCTAAACCAGGTAACAACAGTCATCCTGGAAAGGCAGCATGGGGAGATGATTATGGTAGAGGTTAAAAAGTTTCATAACCCTAGTTTAGGGTGTCAGGAGAAGGTGGTCCTACAGAGAGTGAGGCTGAGGATGCAAGGTGTGTCTATGCTTTGGAATGAAGTGTCTGTGTGCTCCTTATATCCCTGCTTCCCATTCGCTTTGGTGACGTGCTGCCCATCATGCTGGTGCCCTGATCCGTCGTGCAGAATGAGTTGGAGTTTAATGACTGAATTTCCCATCTGAGCTGGTGAACAAGCCCTTCTGGCGCTGGGGGTGCAAGGGGGCTGTTCTCACTCCAGCGGGGCGTTCCAATTCATGGGGTTGCTGGTGTGGGTGTAATAAATGACTTCAAGAGAGGGACTAAAGTGCTGTAGGCCTGGCAAGCTTTTTCCAGTGTCTTTGCATGGGGCTTCCCGGGAGCAGCATGCACAAAAATGAGCGTAGGTGGGCACTAGAAACAGTTCTTGTGTTGGGATGATGTTTGAACAGAAGTTGCATGGAGCAGGGTGGACGGCTGGAGAACACGCTGGCTTGGACCCAGTCTCAGTCATCGCTCACTGTTCCCTCCTTGGTAGCACAGTTCGCCTTGTTCCCGGAAAGGTGGGTGAGATGGAAGACAACAGAGGTGACTCTACTTGATGATTATATCACAGAATCACAGAATGTTAAGGGTTGGAAGGGACCTCTAGATATCATCTGGTCCAACCCCCCTGCCAGAGCAGGTCCGCCTACAGCAGGTGGCACAGGGTGGCGTCCAGGCGGGTTGGGAATGTCTTCAGAGTCAAGAGACTCCACCACCTCTCAGGGCAGCCTGTGCCAGTGCTCTGCCACCCTCAAAGGAAAGAAGTTCCTCCTCATGTTCAGGTGGAACTTCCTATATTTGATTTTATACCCATTGCCCCTTGTTCTGTCACTGGGTACTACTGAGAAAAGCCTGGCCCCCTCCTCTTGACCCCCTCCCTTGAAGTATTTGTAAACATTGATGAGATCCCCCCTCAGTCTTGTCTTCTCCAGACTAAAAAGACCCAACGCCTTCAGGCTTTGTATGGGCGTGACAATGTCCTCTTTCAGAAAACGTGCCACTGAACGCAATCAGATGTTCATCTTGGTCCATGCCTCAGCTGAAGGTGTTGGATGACTTTGAGGGTGGATGCGGTGGTACCCAGCCTGTCCTCCTGACCCACTCCATGGATCTGCAGGACTGGGATCCTGTCTGATGGGTGCTAGCACAGACATGGCAGAGGAAGGTACTTCCATTTGTTGAAGGCATCTGCTACCTTTATCTCTCTGACAGTCCAATTTGTCTTCAAAACTTGCCAAATTCTTGCACGTTCATGGTGGCGGTCTCTCTTTCTCTGGAAGAGAGGTCTCCAGGACAAATTTGTCATTTATCTCTTTTAGTTATGTGCTGGAGCAGATCGCTGGCTGGGCGAGCCCTGTTAGTATTCCAGGGGGAATCTTGGCTGTCTCCATCACTTGCTGCCTGCATTCTGGGCAGGCCGTGATAATCTGCACTGCTATTTTGTTTGCCTTAGATATGTGCGGGATGTTGGACAGCCTGGAAGGCCCAGGGCTCATCCCCCAAGGGTTGTGACCTCCTGCTGCAGGCAGGGTGTCCAGGCAGGCCAAAATCCAGCTGATTTTAGGCTACCTGCAAAGGCAAAGTTGACATGGGGAGCCAGGTGTGTTATCTATGAAGGGGTATTTCCTTTTATCAAGATTTTATTCACTGCGTAGTTTTTTCATGCCAAAACACTTCTACAGCTGATGAGCTGAACTTAGCTCGCTGGTGTTCTGGGATGAATTGGGAGTAATTCTGACTTCACTACGGCTGCTTTGATATACAATAATGTAGTGGAAGAACTGAGCTCTATGATAAAAAGGGCCTTAGTGGGGCAAGAAGATCGTAGACTGGGATCACATTGCTCCAAAGAAGCCTTCTGACCTCAGGAGGTAGGCTTAGTACTTTATTATTCTTGCAAAAAACAAGATATCTCCTATTCTTTCTCCTCTGGAGTCTTATCCAAAGGTTTCCCTGCTCCTTGTTGTACACAAGTTAGACCTCATTTTGTGGGTGGGGTGTGATCTGTGCACCCCAAGTTTGTGGGGAAATTGGCTTTGTTGCCTCACTGGGTGGTGAGAGGCTGATCCCAGCTCAGCTATAGTGGAATGAGCTCACAGAGATGATCTGCCAAGGTGGACATCCAAACCCTGAAGGTCGGCTCTTCCCCGGGGTTCGTGCAGCACAGCCCCAGTAGGATTTGCATGCATGTGCCGTTGCAAGATCTTTGATTATTGCTATAACGCTGTGTGGTCTCCACTGAGATGGACTCGTCCTGCATGATGTTGTAACAGCAAAGGCAATGGCGCTTCCAAGCCTTTATTTTGCAGTATTCCTTAATTCCTTGTTTTGAGTGCACCGGAAGCATGTGAGTCTCTCTGATCCAAAGCTAGTGAAGCCTTTGGAAAGTCTCTCCCTAGTTTACTAGTTCTTCGATGTGATTCTGGTGGTATATGGAAAATTTGAGGGTAGTTTGCCAAGGTGGTGCAGATGGGCCCAAGGTCCACAAGCAGGTGTTCTCAGTTCCCTCTCGTAAGCCTCTTCCCCCAACATGGAACCAAACTGATGGGGTTTGAAATGTGCTGGGTTGTCCAGGTTCTTCCTCTTCCCTTTGGCATCTTGGATGTTTTCCATAGGAAAGAGGGTCTGCCCTTAGTGTCAGCAGCTTTCTGATGGGCAGAATCTCTGGAATGTGACATCCAAGAATTAAATGCCCCCACATTCCCAGAACCTCCTGCAGCCCATCCAGGCCAGCTCTGGTCACAGCCGTGTCACTTCTGCTCTTCCTAATGTGTAATGCTGAAAATCCTGAGCTATTTTTGTAAATACAATTAATCAGGTAAGAATACTTGATTATTTTCTTTTAATATAATGTTCACCTGCATCTTTAGGGAGGAGAGAGTTTAGTGAAACTTCATTTCCCTGGGTGTCTTTGTCCTGTGGTTGATAATTATTTTTAAACGGCCCGTGCTGTTGTGAGTCAGGTTGTTGTAGGGCTTTTTGCAGTTGTCAAAATGTCAATTCTAATGAAAGTCTCCACAGACACGGTATACCTAAGTGATTTAAGCCTTTAGGCTAAGCAGGCTGCTGATAGCGTCTTCCGATGAGTCAGAAAGGTTTGTGTGTGTCTTTTTTTTTTCTTTTTTAATAAATTCTTGTTTGGAATGTCTTCATCAAAATTGGTTGTTAAAGGTTTTTTTTCCCTTTTTAAAGGCTAAGCTGCTGCCTGTCAGCTCGCCACAGGGCTGTTTGGAATTCAGCATCTTACACAGCAGTCACATTGGGGGGAAAAAGGAAGTGCCTGTGTAATAACAATAATTGAAAATTAATAGTAGATTAATTTAATACATAATTAGAAAACACTAATGCTGCCTGCGAACAAAGGCTGATTCCTATAGGAGCTTTATGAATTGAAGAGGAAAAGTGTATGACGCTTTCCCTGGACCCTGTCTATTCCAGCCTGCAGATCATTAAAGCAATTATAATTTCACAGAGGTTTGATCTGGAATTGATTTCTTTGTGATAATTCAATTTAGAGGCTTGCTTCCTCCAGGGTAGAAAATGACAGAAGATGAAGTATATAAATCCTTAGCGCTGGCCGCAGGCACGCGTGAAGGCTGGCGCCCAGCCAGCGAGGAGGGTTTGCTCTGAAGAATAGTCTTCCTTTGACCGTGTGGTTGGAGTGTTGGACCTCTCAGTGCTTAATTAAGAAATGATTGATACCAGCTTTGTGCTAGGCTGATTTCTAATCGGCGCTAGGCGGGGGGTGCGTAGGGGATGTATACTGGGTTTGGGTCCCTTCGTCCTTGTTGGGGAGCATATCAGAAAAAACTTTGGATATCTGTTCTACAGCCCATGGTGAAACTTTGGAAGATAATTCGTGAGGGTGTTCTACCATGCAAGCCAGACTTGGTGTTTCCCAGTCTATCAGCTGTTTTGGACTCATCCTGATCAGCAAAAGCCAATGGAACTTTGTGTATAGCCGGTACAAGCAGGGTAGGTGGCCTCGATGGTGCAGGCTTAGCTTTATCCACATGCAAGGTGGATCTTCAGCTGCTCCAGAACTAGGACTGGGCTTCCCCTTGCTCATCAACATGTTTCTTTGCTGGGTCTAGCAGGACTTGGTGTCTTTTGGCTACCTCCAGTCGGTGGCTAGGGTGGGACAGGCATGCTGTACTGCCCTTCCTGGGAGTCCAGGTGGCTCCACCGCATGCCCTGCCTCCTCGCTTGGGGACTCCGTGGTCAAAGCCATTTTAGTTGTGCTCTTAGAGGGTGCTGCAGAGAGACTCGTGGTCTCCTGCTTCCATGTGGCTCGTTACAAGACTGCCAAGGTGGAGATGCATAGTGGTTTTGGCTGCAGTAAGAGGGAGTCTGTCCGTGACTGGGTCTGCTCCAGGCCTGGCAGATTGTCCCAAACAGCTCAATGCCAGATGGAGACATGCTCGATAGAATGAGAGGAGATGTGCAGAGGATTAAACTGTGTTATGCAAGCCATGCTGGAGTGCCACTTCCACGTGTGTGTGCACTGATGGCTGTGTGCACTGCGGCACGCTCCTGCCCTATGCGCTGGTCCATGTATAGCCTGGTCAGGTTGGAAGGAGCTGGAAGGGACCTCTGGAGCTCATCTAGTCCAACCCCTCTGCCAGAGCAGGGTCACCCACAGCAGGTTGCATAGGATGGCGTCCAGGCGGGTTGGGAACGTCTCCAGAGTTGGAGACTCCACCACCTCTCTGGGCTGCCTGTGCCAGTGCTCTGCCACCCTCAAAGTGAAGAAGTTCCTCCTCATGTTCAGATAGAACTTCCCATGTTCCAGTTTGTGCCCGTTACCCCTTGTCCTGTCGCTGGGCACCACTGAAAAGAGCCTGGCCCCATCCTCTTGCTACCCACCCTTTAGATATTGATCAGCATCGACGAGATCCCCCCTCAGTCTGCTCTTCTCCAGGCTGAATGGCCCCAGTCTCTCAGCCTGTCCTCATCAGAGAGGTGCTCCAGGCTCCTGAGCATCTTCATAGCCCTCCACTGGACTCTCTCCAGTAGTTCTTTGTCTTGAACTGGGGTTTCCAGAACTGGACACTTATGACTTAACCTTTGGTTGACTTTCACCTCTCCCATCTCATCAGCTCTTGCCGTAAAACAAAGACACGTGTTGGATGCTTCTTCCCACCCATGCAAAGTCAACTGCTCTGGTGTGGAGGAGGCTGCGGCTGGGACGTGACAACATGCTGGCTGCTTTACTCAGGGCAGGGCGATCAACTTGCTACTGCCCAGTCGTGATGGGCTTCTGAAGGCATTTTTTGGTAGCCAGACCTGGCATTTGTGATAAAATGAGCAGAGAGAGAGAGATGAGGAAGAAGAGGGGAAAGAAAATAAAGCAGAGGACAGTAAAATACACCAAGGCGCAGTGGATGCAATGCAGCAGGGAAAATTGGGACCTCATGAAAAATAACGATAAAATTTGCTAAGCAACTGCTGTGCTACATACCTCCCCTCCCAATTAGGCTGCGTTAGTGGCTTGTGGGAAGTAACACAGCCAGCTGAAACTGTTTCAGGCAGAAAGAATTATGCCCGTGTTAACTTGCTTTCTTCTTGGCCCAACACAACATTTAATTTTTATTTTGTAGCTTTGTGCACAAACACCCCCTGTTTCCCTGGGCTCGGGAGCTGTGTGTTTGGGAATCCTGGTGGAACAGCTATTTGGGCTGGGGTTTTGGTCCTGCATATCAAATTGTATTTGTTAATGTTGTGACATCAGTCGCTCTTCCATTTCAGGGCTTTAAAAAAAATTTTAAAAATGTAAAAAAGGAACCTCTTCAGAATAAGGGAAAGAAATTAAGAGACTCTTAGCTTTAATTGCTTTTGTTAGGCTTGGCAGTGATAATAAGGGAATGTCAGGGAAAGATGAGTTTTAAAAAAATAAAAACCCATGGTTTCAATCAAAGGTAGGCAGAAAGGGTTCATGGCTGGGTTGTGCAACCCTTCTTCCCAGCAGAGAGCGCTTGGTCAGTGAGTGTGTTGATGTTGATCTGTCTTATCTCTATATTTACTAAGGGGAAAAATCCACCTCAGCCCTGCAAGAGTTCCACCTTCCAGCTCAAGCTCACCCTTCCAGTGTTCTCCCGTGACTGGTGTGGGGGCGTGGAGAGGTGACATCCCAGTTAGGTCCCACGTGGTGGGTGCTGTTGATGTAGGGAGCTGGGGGGCTGCCTCGCTCTGGAGGAGGCTATCCCACTGTGGTAGGGCGTGAGGTCCTCCCAGCCATGTCGTGATAAGGGAGGCCTTAAGAGGGGACCTCAAGCACCCAAGCCCTGTGGTTAGTGTGTATAGCTCTTCCGAGGTGCTGATGAACATGGAGAGGTGAAGTGACACCCCATGAGCACCATCACAGGACACCTCTTATGATCCGGCAACAGGGCTTGGGGCTGGTTTTTCATGAGTTGTAGAAGTGCAGCATATCCCAGTCATGGAGAAACCAAACTGGCTAGAGCTGTGATGAGGAATTTGGAAGGCTGAATGCCCTGTAACATAGAGGTGGACATGTTTTCTTATCTCTTCTGCATCCTGTTGAAGGAATCTCCCTTCCCTTCACCCCATGGGCTGTAGTCACAGAGCAGTGTGGTGCCCTGAGCTGCTGCTGAGGAAAGGTCTAATGAGCAGCACCCCACCACTGTCTGCAGAGGGTTTCTGGAAATGGGAATGTGTCTGTACGATTCCAGTGTTTCACTATCTGACATTTTGATGGGAACATCTGACACACTAAAAGTAGTAGTCGCAGGACAAAAACAAGTTTGGAGAATTTGATGTGTTCCATGTGAGGGCTGGGGTTTGTAGTAGCGTTCTGGAATGTGTTGCTGGGAATGTCACTAAAACAACACATCAAAATGGGGGTTGTTTTGATGTTTTGAAATACTGGTTCAAAAAAATCAAACCTTTCTTGCTTTTGCATTTCTCACTGGTCGGGGGGGAAACCCCGTAATTGCACACTTTAAGGAAAATTGAAACACTTTTGTTGAGGATTCTTTCAGTTTTGTAAAAAGCCCAGTTGTCAGGGGTCGCTGCATGCCTGGGCGATGTGACTTAGTTCTTCATCTGTGTCGTTCAGCTGCAGTTGTGTCTTCTTTTGACAGCACCAGCATCATCCCTCGCTTTGCTCTGCTGCTCTTTCGCAGGAAACAGCTTTACTGTTCCTGCAGTTTCCTCCTCATCTACTAATCTTTTTTTACTTCTGGGATATGCTTAATCTTTAAAGAGCTTCCTCCTTTTAAAGGGAAGATACAGCTCACATCTGTACTTTACGCGCTGAAACATTTTGATTGTTCCTGGTGACCCATATTAGAGCTGCTGCGATCTGAATGAGTGGGGTAAGGTTGGCTGCTCTTGCTGTAGGTGCTCTTGCCTTTTCTGAGAAGTTGCCCCTTAATAATGGAAAAAATATTTCAGCTTTATTGGTGGGTTTGTACATTTTTTGTAGTAGCTTTGCCTGTTTCTCCTTCCTTCCGCTCTTCCAGTGAGAGTTATAGAATCACCCAGCTTGGAAGGGACTTTTGGGGTCATCCAGTCCAACCATCAACCCAGCACTGCCCAACCCACCACTAATCCATGTCCCTCAGCACCTCATCTGCCCGGCTGGGAAATACCTCCAGGGATGGCGACTCCACCACTGCCCTGGGCAGCCTCTGCCAGTGCTTGACAACCCTTTCTGTGAAGACATCTTTCCTAATGTCCAATCTAAACCTCCCCTGGCGCGACTGGAGGCCGTTTCCTCTTGTCCTATTCCTTGTTGCTTGGGAGAAGAGACCGATCCCCCCTGGCTACACCCTCCTTTCAGGGAGCTGCAGAGAGCGAGAAGGTCTCCCCTCAGCCTCCTCTTCTCCAGCCTGAACAACCCCAGTTCCCTCAGCCGCTCCTCACAGGGCTTGTGCTCCAGACCCCTCACCAGCTCCGTTGCCCTTCTCTGGACACGCTCCAGCACCTCAATGTCTTTTTTGGAGTGAGGGGCTCAAAACTGAACACAGGATTCAAGCTGGGGTGGGACCATTCTTTTCTGCAGGTGGAAAGGAATATTGGTCAAATCCAGGTATGTTGCTGGTTGTCCCGTGCTGAGGTACCTGAGCAGTGGGGGCTCTGTGCCTGCCCCTGCCCAGGGTCTTGGTGTGCAAAGGGTGTTATCCGACTCAGGCTGTGTCCTGAAGAAGTTACACTTGCGGTAGGTGGGATAGAAAGAGGTGTTGTGTCCATATGTTTTTTTTTTCCATTAACAAGTGGTGGAGACCCAGAGGCTGTTCCTGGCTGGAGATTTTTCCGAGTCATGGGCTGGTCTTTCCTCCTTGACTGTTTGTGGCTGTGCATGTTGTCACTCACATGAAGGATGAAAGTGCATCCCAAAGGGTCATGGAGGCACACCTGGGAAAGCCGCTCGGAGACAGATCATTTTTTTCTTGGTGCCAAGACTAACTTGTATGATAACGAGCTCCAATATATTAGAAAAATGTTGCTTAAAGCATCTGGGTCAAATTGAGCTAATTAGATCTAACCTCACTAATTCAATACCACGAATAATTGGCTGCGCTGTGCGAAACCCACGGGAGGGCTGTGGCTGTGCTTTGCTGTTCTCCGGGGCAGGGCACAGCCCAGCGTGTGATGGTGGAAAAGCTGCCAGACTTTCGGCAAGGACTTTGGGACCATGATGAGTGATGGCCTCATACATACAGCTGCCTGGGGCTGGAACCATAACTGCCTCCAACGGGCTGCTTCGTGAAGGGCAAAATGTTGGTGGCTAGAATTTGGGGAGGCTGTTTGCTCAGAGGCTTGGATCTCGGCACTCTCGTCAGATAGTAACTTGCACTAGGCCTTCCCCAATTTGGGGGTGGGATAAGCCCCAAATATTGTCTTGAGCTAGTCCAGATTTTTCATCCTAGAAAGATGCTGCAAGAAGAAGCCGTCATTGTGCAGAGGAGCGGTTCTGACTCCGTAGAGGGATTCACATTTGTGAGGACTAGTGTAAGCGGGAGTCCCTGGACCATTGCTGGGAATTCTGGTGCTCGGGTGCCATCCCTCGCTTCGAGGCAGCACAGTCCACCTTGAATACTGTGGCTGGAACTCAGCCGAGCCGTGCACGCACCAACTGCCTTCCCAGTGCCACCCTTGAGCCCTGCAAGCTCTGTGCCTCCAAACCCTTCCTTCCCGTGGCCCAGAGAGTTGGCAGGAATCTGCCCTTTGCTGTTGTGTTCGCCAGCTTTTGTTCCTGCCCTGTGTGCATTTGAGGGGTGCATGTCTGTGTTGGATCAAAGCGAGATGCTGTGCTGCTGGAGAGGAGCTTTGAATTTGATACCTTCACCATTTGGTAAAATTAGAGCAGCATGCTTATGGAGAGATCGTAGAATGGTTTAGGTTGGAAGGGACCTTAAAGATCATCTAGTCCCACTCCCCTGCCCTGGGCAGGGACACCTCCCACCAGACCAGGTTGCTCCAAGCCCCGTCCAACCTGGCCTTGAACCTCCAGGGATGGGGCAGCCACAGCTTCTCTGGGGAAACTGCGCCAGGGGCTCACCACCCTGACAACAAAGAGTTTCTTCTTAATATCTAATCTAAATCTCCCCACTTTCAGTTTAAAACCATTCCCCCTTGTCCTATGGCTCCACCCCCTGATCCAGAGTCCCTCCCCAGCTTTCCTGGAGTCCCTTTATGGACTGGAAGGGGCTCTAAGGTCTCCCTGGAGCCTTCTCTTCTCCAGGCTAAACACCCCCATCTCTCCCAGCCTGTCCTCATAGCAGAGGATCCCCGATCATCTTTGCGGTATCCTCTGGACTCACTCCAACAGGTCCGTGTCCTCCTTCTGCTGGGACCCCCAGAGCTGGACACAGTATTCCAGGTGGGGTCTCCCCAGAACAGAGCAGAGGGGCAGAATGCCCTCCCTGGGATGCAGCCCAGGATGCGGTTGGCTTTCCAGGCTTTGAGCACACATTGTTGGTCATGTTGAGCTTCTCATCCACCAACACCCCCAAGTGCTTCTCCTCAGGGCTGCTCTCCATCCATTCACTGCCCAGCCTGGATTTGTGCTTGCTCGCACCCTGCCCAAGACAGGATTCAGCCCCTAAACCTAAATCCCAGCCCCTAAACAAGCAGGGAACTGGGATCTCAGCTGCTGCCTGTGCCGAAATAAGGGGAAGGGAAAGTCTAGATTGCTTCCCTTCTCTTTGCAGATCCATCCTCTTGGACCCATCTGGGTCACGTGGACAAAAACTCCCATCGCCGTTCACGGTGACCCTGTAAAGTGGTTGCTTTCGGGGGTTGCTTGTAAAAGGAGCAACCCCTTGGGATGCAGCAGGGTGAGGAGCGGAGATGGCTGCAGCTAGTGAGTGCTTGCCTTGGCTCTGCTCCCCTCTCCGCTCCCCTTCTCCATTGCCTCTCCCTGCCAGGCTTTGCTGCTCCTCAACCAGAATCTCTTTTTTGAGTGCTTCTCATACGGGAATTTCTAACTTTGTAGCCGGGGAGGTGGCTTTGCCCATTGCAGGGATATCTGGTTTAATGTGGGTATGGATTCACGCGTGGTCCAGCAAGCCATTGCCCTCTTGCCTGGCAGAGGTCCGTCCGAGCCCTGTAGCAGCCACCTTCTGGTGTCACAGAGGGCTTGCGGGCTCCTGGTGTAGGGAATTACTCATTTATGCTACTCGATTTCTGGGGTGGTGGAAAAACCTACACTGGAGACTGCTGAGCTAATAGACTGGAGTGACAGTGATAGGGATATGTCTGGCATCTCTGCAGCGTTTCTGCATCGCTGATGCCACAGGCAGAAGATCACAGGAAGGTTTTGAAATAGGCTGGCACAAAAATCCCCAGGAAGTGCTCTGCGCTGCTGCATTACAGGCTGAGTTTGGGTGAAAAGAAAGCTTAATGTTGGATGATCTCTAGGGTCCAGGGTAAATTTAGCAACATCCTCCCTATTGCAAAGAGGTAAGGGGACAGGTACGGCTGTGGTGGTCCCTCCTGGGTCGCTGTGGAGACGTGGTGCAGCAGCCAGAGAAAACACGCCCAACACTTTGATCTTTCCTGCTTCTGTGAGCGCTGGGCTCTATGACTGGCCTTCGGGTGCTTGTCCACACACACCAGTGCTGGTCAAGTCATCGTCTTCGCTATCTGATGCCTTCTAACCTAGGTAGCAGCCCAGCACAGAGGAGTGCCTCATGCATTTTCATTGTTGTCCAATTTTGAGCTGGCACTGTCATTTATAACGATGAAAAGTTGTTTGCAGTATGAGAGAGTGAGATAAAACTCTTGCCAGTCCACATGAGAGGATGGATACCGATGCTGAAGAACTAACATGTCTTATATCCTATGACTTGAATGTGGCTAGTTGCATTTATGGCCACAGTAAATCTTGGCATTTAAAGCAGAAAAGAGGGAAGCAGTTCTAGTCATTTTAAGTATTTCCATTGTCCCAGTGCTTTATCTTTAAGTGAAACTTATACCCACATGCACTAGAAACACCACAGGTTTCGCATTTTATTTTGTTTGGTTTTTGTTAGAGTAGGAAATAGCTTTATGTCCATAATGGTTATTCCTCCTCCCCATACAGCCCAGGAAGGAAGCCATCCTTGAACTGCGGTGGTGGCTGGGGGTAGAGGAGACTTTGTGCCCAGTGAACAGATGGGTTGAGGAACTTGGCTGAGCATAATGTCTCATGGAAACTTTCTCTCATTGGAAGATGATGGTTGTTTTTTCAAGAGGCGAGGCAGCAGGGACAGTAGGATGCCAGGTGGGTGACAGGGACGCTGCCGTGGTGGCACCTCTTCTGTGACTCTGGGGAAGGTCAGCGCTGGGCTGTTGTGGGGGAAGTTGAATTACAGCCACTTTCTCAGTCCAGATGTGCTGCCGCTGCAGCACACGTCAGGCTTGTGAGGTGTTTTGGGCTTCCTTGAAATGAGAGGCATAATATGAAGGTAAGATTGTATTTAATATGCCATGTTTAATGGCGGGACTTTCAGTGGAGCTCAAGTATCTTACTGACTTGCATCTTAATGAATTCCAAGGGTATTTGATCACCTGCCTTCCCTAGGTGTTTTTGAAAAGCCCAGCCTAATGGCAGGAGCAATGCAGAAGGATAAGCCATGTGTAATGCCAGCAATAAAGATAGGTGCTGAGCCCTATATATAGATATTTATTGCATAAAGATAGGTGGCTCTATCTCTCTTCGAATGTATTATGCAGTATGTTTCATACGATCTAGCTTTAGTACCAATAAAGCCTGTTTTAAATTGGATTCTGGGAAAACAGGCAGAAAGGCAAACATAGCGAGAACCTGCCCTTTGCTGAATATTGATGTCCTGGCTGGGTGCGTTTGCTCCTGCTTGAAACAGGCCTGTGGTCCTCTGGAAAGCACAAGGGCGTTGGAGAAGATGGAGAAGTGTCCTCTCCCATACGCAGAAGTAGGAATCCCAAATTGATGTTCCTGCCTCAACGAGACCTTTACATTTTCTAAACGGTATGGATCTGCTTAGCTGCGCGAATCGGAAATCCTCTTCCAATCTGTTTCCCCTTTTCTCTTAAGCCAATGGGAACGGAAAATCAAATTGGGACAAACTGGGCTAAATCAAACCAGGGATGATGCCCTTTGAAAACAGAGAAATGCTTATTGAAACCAGATGGCTGAGGACTCTGGTAAAAATGCCAGGACCAGCGTGTGTTGGGGGTCGGGTCTGGGGGCGATGAGTGGTTTGGGGGTGCTGCTTTGCCAGAGGCTGCTCGGGAACCGCACGCTGCCTCTCGGGCAGGGCACCAGAGAGACATTCCTCCTCTTGGAGGCATCTCAAGCAGTAGCGGGGTGGGATCAGCTGTGTTTTTCTAGGTACAGCCACACTCCAAATGAGACACAAGCTAATAATACACTTCGCAGAGCACTGAGCTCTGCTGATGAGCCCTTGGGGGACAGACAGTGTGTTCGTGTGAGGCCAGCGTGTCCCTCCGTGTCCCCTGTCTCTGCCCTGGCGTCAGCCTGGCCAAGTGGAGATCCTTCGTGTATCTCGCCAGGCAGCTGCAGCCCCACTGAGGTTTGGGGAAGCCGCTGTGAGTGCTTGAGGAGCTGGGTTCTCCTGCTGGTGATTTGCCCATGCTGTGATCCAAAGGGCTGGGGCTTCCAGTTCCCACAGCTCCAGAGCAAACAAAAGCAGCATTGCTCCAAGCTGGGAAGAGAAGAATTTGTCTTGGGATGTAAATCACTGCCCCTGCTACTGCTCTGTTGCCCCAGCGGTTAGTTCGTCTGCTTTGTTTGCAGGAGAGGGGTCTTTAAGACCACTTCCAAGCATAACGGGATTGTTGGGTGCAGGAAACTGCCACCAGCGCCAGCAGTTTGGGCTGGGAAAGCTCAGCCAAATGCATTGCCTTCCTCATCCTCTCAATGCCGAGTTTCCCCATCAGGGTGCGTACGTGGCGCTGCAGGATTTGTGGGGTGGGTGAGCTACATCTGCAGAAAGAGCCCCCGCCAAGCCCTAGCCAGGGGGACCTCGGGGTCTTAATGCAACAAATAACTGCGTTGAGCAGGGACACCTGGCCTGACTTTGCACCCCCTGTGCGATCCAGAGCAGGAATTGTACCCTGACGTGCCTTGTGCCTGCTCGCCGGGTTAGGCTGTGCCACATCTGAGTGCCGATCCTTCACCTTCAGGGTCTCGCTGCAAGCTCTCGCCAGCCTGGCTGCTGTGGAGCCACGGTGGCTTGTGAGATGCTGGGCCCTCGTATCTCCTTCCGTGGCACCTTGGCACCATCCGGTGGCCTGGGGACTTGTGTGCTGAGCCCTGTTTGGAGGATGCCACAAATCCTAGTGGAGTCTGGGGAGGTGAAGGCAGTCACTGCCGCTGTTTGAAGATGAGCACCATCCTCGGAAGCAGATGGTGATGTGTTGTCTCTCTTGGGTCGGGACTGCCCAGGAAAACGGATACGACTGTAGTCTGTGAGAGCAGGGCTGTGCTGCCGCAGCCAGAAGGGGTAGTCCCAGGGTGGGCTTTGGCTGGCCATAACCGTTGCCACAGCCTGTGCTTTCTGCTGTGAGCGAATTACCACGTTACGCCATCCCACCTTGCTGTGGCTCTTCCACTTGGCCATGTAGACACATGCTTAGCATCCGTTTCATTTCCTGAAGACAAAACAGTGATGGACAGTTGGTCTCCTCAGGAGGGATGCGAAGCAGGAGGGAATCGTGTCAGGATCCTTATGGAGCAGGACTTCCGCATCCGCTGGGTGCAGAAGCAGAACCCAGCAGGTGGTGACATGTTCCCATTAATCCTTAGCACCTCCCCATGTTCCCATTAATCCTTAGCACCTCCGCCGTCTTGCAAGGACGCAGCAAGACTGTCATTGCAGAGATGACAGCGGGGGTGCCTCTCCCTTCCCACTCTGAGATGGTATTTCCAGAATCCAAGCTCATGTCCGTGCCTGGGGTTGTGTAGCTCTGTGCGAAGTACCGCACTGAACGGTGACAGCTTGCTCTCGCTATGTGCTGGGGAGGTGTCTGCAAAACAGGGTTGCCCAAAGCAGGGACTTTGGGGAAACTAGGATGTTGGCGGAGCAAGGAGGGAAGCGGTGGGGCCGTTCGGTGAGCTGGGTCGGTGTCAGGGGCCACTTTGGCAAAAGAAAGATCTCAGGACCTGAGTTAGAGCTTTCAAAGTGGTGGAGAATACTTTGCATGGGAGAAGCTTGTGTTGGGGTGCCGCCTGAGCAGGACCCTCTCCAAAACGTTTGGGTGCGTGTTTCAGGACGTGCCCACAGCTGCCTCCATCTGTCTTGGCAAGGAGAAACCGTGTGCATGGGTAACGTGAGCCTGGAGAGCCCGGCCAAGAGCTGCTGAGCAAGCAGGGGGCAGCTTTAGTTGCCTCAAGGGTTTTGCCAACCCTGGCTGAACCGTCCGGTCCCCTCGTCCGGTCCCCTCGCAGGGGAGAGCGGTTCACCCGCGGGGCCACCCCCGTGCTGCGGAGCTGGATTTGGAGCTGCTAACGGAGTCGCTTTTGCTGCCGCTGTGCGATGGAGGATTCGTGCCAGGTCCCTGAATGTTCACCGTCCGCGCTGGCTGCCCTGCGGCAAACGGGCTTTGTAAACAGCCCGTGGTTTGGATTTTATGAAAGCCTTGGGTTGCTTCACGGGCAGCGCACCATGGAGAGCCCAGGGTGAGGAGGGCGCAGTAATTCCTACAGCAGGACTTGCGTTACAGATAACACATGTGGTATGCTGAAAGAGGGACTGATGTCTCCTTCAGAGGCCTGTCATTCCCCCTCATCAGAAGGATATTCAGGTGGTAGCGGACATTTTATAGCCCTTTTATAGCCATTCACACTTGTCTACAAACAGTTAAAAATACCTTCTTGTTTGCCTGTTGTTCTGCAGTCTAAGGACCACACATGCAGGCATCTCCTGGCCAAGAGGAAGGTCCTGCCGTCCCAATACAGTTCTCCTAATCTTGGATAATGGAGCACTTTAGGTAGGAAGGGACCTTTCAAGGTCCCCAGTCCAATCCCTGGGGTGTCACAGAAGCTGAAGGAGATGTGTCTGGATGTGGGGGAGATCTGGAAATGCGGTTGTAGGTCAGTCTTCCAAGCTCAGACGGACTGTTGTTTTGCATCATACTAGCTGCCTCGTGCTTGATCCATATGTTCCTCCTCATCAGGCTTCTCTGTCTCTGTCCTAATGGTCCTTTTCCAAGGATCTCTTTGAAAACCTCTCGCTGAGCTCTTCTCTCCTTCCCTTTTCACCCTTTAGGGTGTAGTAAGCCCTGCTAAACATCACCATTGGTTGGCAATGCGCATCCAAGAGCTGGGAGGCTCTTCACCCACCACGCTCGCGCTGTTTCTGTGTGTAACTTCAGAAAGCAATGCTCCATTTGCTCATCGCGTTTGGATGATGTTCAGCGGCTCCATCATTCTGGAGCTCTTTCCAGCACACCCTGTTTGTGCCGTGGGATGGAAGGAGGCTGGCGCGGGCTGCCTTTGATGAAGTGCAGGGGTGAGGCTATCGCACAAGCTAGATCCTGTGACTGGAAAAAGGCACAGACAAGGTTGAGAGGGATGAAGCTGGTTTGTGTCACCTTAGAGTAGTGAGCGTTCCCCCAGTGGCCATGGGAATCGCCTGTGACAGTGTGTTTCCAGCACAGTTAGGAACAAAAAGAAATCAAAACTCAAAGAAAATGAGAAATTCCTAAGTACACTGAAGCAGTAAATAAAAGATTACTTTACCGGGAAAGGATTTTTGGCAGGGGTACAAAGAGGGAGAGAAGACTTATTCTGATGGCCCTGTGGCACTGTCATTATGTGCCACTTGGGACGTGCTGTTGGGAGCATGCGGTTCTCCCAGAGTATATAAAAAGCTGTCCTCTTCTAATTGCCACCCGCTTATCACCTTCAGGTAAATCAATACTTACTCATCACTGTAAGATTGTTTCATGCAACCGGTCAAGAAGAGATGCTGAATGAGGAGATCTCTTTCATAAAATAACTTTTTTCATCAAATTTGAAATGTCTGGAAAAGTATAGACGTGCCAGGAAAAAATGCTGAACAGAAAAAATGTTCCACTCTAAAGTCTGTTTTGAAAATTCAACTTCTTTGTTTCAAATTTCAGCTTGTGAGGAAGTCTCTTTTTAAGTTTGCTTCTTTTATTAGGACATCATGGCAAATCCAAGCAATTTGTGAGAGTGACTGTGTCAGTCGTGGTCAGATAATACTGACCACGTGGTCCATACTTTATACTGGAGGAAAAGGAGAAGATAAACTGAACACCAGAGAGACGTAGACTTTTGAAAGTTTGAGTATTTGAATAGTCAATATTCATTCCTAGGTGTAACAGATATGTAAGGTCAAGGTCTGTCTCAGGTGTGCAGGTCAGATTTCTGCTGGGACCCGTTATTCAGCAGTGATTTTTTTTTTTTTTTCCCTCCAAATTAATTTCCATTTTCCTCATTTCAAAACCAGTCACCGCACTCACGTTTTGTAGAGACTGTTTTGATGGGTAGTTCTGGACTGCAGCTGAAATATTTCTTCTTTTAAGTAAAGTGGAAATGAACTTCTGTCACAAGTAACGGTATACACCTGTACTTTTTTACTATACATTATTTTATATCAAGTGCACCCTCAGTAAATTTGTAGACAACACTGAGTTAGGTGGGAGTGTTGACCTGCTTGAGGGCAGGATGGCCCTACGGAGGGATCTGGACAGGCTGGAGCGATGGGCTGAGGCCAATGTTGTGGGGTTCAACATGGCCAAGGACCAGGTCCTGCACTTTGGTCACAACAACCCCAGGCAGCGCTACAGACTTGGGGGCAGAGTGGCTGGAAAGCTGTCTGGTGGAAAAGGACCTGGGGGTGTTGGTGAGTAGCTGGCTGAATATGAGCCAGCAGCGTGCTCAGGTGGCCAAGAAGGCCACCAGCATCCTCACCTGTATCAGACATAGTGGCCGGCAGGACTGGGGCAGTGATGGTCCCCCTGTGCTGGGCACTGGTGAGGCCCCACCTGGAATNGAATATGAGCCAGCAGCGTGCTCAGGTGGCCAAGAAGGCCACCAGCATCCTCACCTGTATCAGACATAGTGGCCGGCAGGACTGGGGCAGTGATGGTCCCCCTGTGCTGGGCACTGGTGAGGCCCCACCTGGAATCCTGTGTTCAGTTTTGGGTCCCTCACTCCAAGAAAGACGTGGAGGTGCTGGAGCACATCCAGAGAAGGGCAACGGAGTTGGTGAGGGGTCTGGAGCACAAGCCGTGTGAGGACCAGCTGAGGGAACTGGGGTTGTTCAGGCTGGAGAAGAGGAGGCTGAGGGGAGACCTTCTCGCTCTCTGCAGCTCCCTGAAAGGGGGATGTAGCCAGGGGGGGTCCGTCTCTTCTGCCAAGTAACAAGCGATAGGACAAGAGGAAACGGCCTCCAGTCGCACCAGGAGAGGTTTATATTGGACATTAGGAAAGATGTCTTCACAGAAAGGGTTGTCAAGCATTGGCAGAGGCTGCCCAGGGCAGTGGTGGAGTCGCCATCCCTGGAGGTATTTCCCAGCCGGGCAGATGAGGTGCTGAGGGACATGGATTAGTGGTGGGTTGGGCAGTGCTGGGTTGATGGTTGGACTGGATGACCCCAAAAGTCCCTTCCAACCTGGGTGACTCTGTGATTCTGCATTGGGTACTCTATCATCTGGGGTTCAGCACAATGATGCAGGCGCTGCCCCCATCAGAGGACGCACGCTCCCACTCATTCTTCAGCTCAGGCTGATGCCACTCACTCTCTTAGCTCTGAAGGTCATGTTGGCATTCCTGTCCTGCCCAGCTGAGGAGACGGGGTCCTCTCCCAGCAGCCGGTACCTGGGAGGAGCTGGCTGGACACCCGACAGGGGTGCAGAACCCAGAGTTTCTCGTTGCCTGGTGGCAGATTTGCTTTGTGAAATATCCTGAACGAGATGTAGGTGGTATTATTTGGAAGAAGACAGACTTGGAACAGCACATCTCATTGATGGCTGCCCAAGATCCTTGGTACTGCCCTAAAGCTGAACGAGCAATAGTTTTCCATGCTCCCACCACCCTTTTCAGGATGAAGACATGATCTACTGGGAACAGCTACCCTACATAGTCAGAAGCTGTAGCTACTGGTGGATGCAGCTTCCTCTGCTGCGCCAGCCACCGCTCCAGTCAGGAGGTTTCTCCCAAGCTTGTTCATCAAGTGGCTTTGATGAAGTGCTCTCAGGGTTATTCAGCTCCAAAAAAATGTTTAAAATTCAAGCTGTGCTGCTTATTTGTGATTGGCCTGAGAAGTTAGAGGGCTTTGAAGAGTCACTCGGGGCTGTGATTGCATTGAGCAAATGAGCACTTGGAGCCTGAAAGCTTGCAGGTGGGGAGGAAAAGTTTTATTCCCATAAGCAAGACTGGGAGAAATTTCAGTAGCAGTGGCCGCATACCTAAGGGAAGGCTGTGGAAGGGGAAGAAAACTAGATTTTTTTTGCTTCATAATTTGACTCTCACCTGGTTGTGCAAATAAACACTTTGTTTAAATTAGCTGCAGACATGACTGCAAACATATATTAGGGGTCCTTCAAATGTTTGTTAAGGACTTTCTTTAAAATGCTCCTTAATCAAATGCTCTTATCGATGTATCGTGAGTTGTTTGTATAATTGGTTCCTCCTTTTCCCACCCACCAGCACTGCTGCTTGAGAGACAATTTAATGGAAAAACTCTAAGGGGAAGGCTATGATTTTAGGAGTTTTATTATCTCTGTGGGTTAGAGCTGCCTTTTTCTGTCTCTTCCAGCTTTTTTTCAAACCCTGCCATAACTCAGCACAGCAGGGGCGAGGCTGGAGTGTAGACGTTCTCCAGCTCTGGGCTGTTTGGCCACCCATGGCCCAACCAGGAGAAGGTGTGGGCTTCCTCCGGTGCCCCTCTGGCTGGGCACCTCATCGCTAAGCAAAGCCTGGCTGCGTTGGCTGTGCTGCACTGTCCCTGCGTAAGGGGGAGAAGTTACTCAAGGTGCAAATATTGCTCAGAGTAGTAAGGCAGCCGTGTGTAAACCTGATAGTAAAGCTGGCTGTTCTCTTGCCAGCAGCTAACTCCGTGGCTGGGGGCCATTTCTTGTCTCTGCTTCATTTCCCTAGCTGTAAAAATAGCCTAATGGGAAAACTTCAGGCTCAGGTCTCACAGGAGAGAGCATTTTCCTGTTGCTTTCCTGAATGCTTCATGCTTTTGGTGTTTTCCTCTAGGGTGCAGAAGGAACTCGGCCCGTTACAGGTACCTGGTGCAGGGATGTGCCAACAGCTCTCGCAGAAGAAAGAGCTGGGGGAGCTTTTCTAAGCTGCGATGCTGCAGGGCAAGTCCAGACTCTGCTCCCAGCTGTGCCACAAGATGCTTTTCTGCCTTGGGGTGAATTAAAACGACTTTGGGTTTTGGTGTCCCTTCCTGGCTGGAGTGCTAAAAGCATCCGTGTTAAGAGCGTGTGGAAATGTCTAGGAGGACCCTGCGCTGGCTCTGAGAAATGGGCTTGTGATGAGGCACTGGACTCCCAGTGCGAATGGGAAAGGAGGCACCCAAGTGCCTGACAGAGGTGCCAGGTTTGTGTGGGCAGGGCTGCCACCAGTGCTGTGCCACTGGTATGTCCCAGTTGCTGCTCCTCGTGTGTGTCCTGAGAATCGGGGTAGACCCTCGCCTGCCTGAGAAGGAGCAGGTGACACTCGGGTGGGCAGAAGACCTGTGGTTGTTTCGGTAGGAACGGGTGAGCACCTGGAGATGTCACTTGTTTCAGGGATCAGGGAGTTGTGAGACTGAAGGCAGCCAGAGTCTTGCCAAACCCTTTGAGTCATCAGTAGTAACGGGGTCAGGTCCTTTCCAAACAGGTGTGGAGGTGTATGAGATTGGCGTTGCTCACTACGGCACCGTTAGATGATGCATATTAAAATGGGGGGGGTAAATGTTGAATTTATGCTTTCCTGTGTCTTCCAGCTGATGCTTTCCCTGCTACTCCATCCTTTGCTCCATTAGCTTGTGCAGTCCACCAGTGGTGACCCAGTTAAACCCATTTGAGATTCAATGGGGCATTTCTAGTGGGTGGGTGAGGGTGCAAAGGATGTGTCTGCCAAAGGGTCCCTGTGTTTGTACATCAAGCAGATTAACAGGGCATGAGCGAAGCAGCAGGTGATACCACCTTGGACTTCCCTCCATGGTTTTGGCCAAGCACAGTGGATGTCGACAGTGAAACACCATTTCTTTGGTGGCAGGAGACTGATGCTCTTGGTGGTCATTCAGAGGGTGACTTGTAGCTTTACCCAGCTTTTCTCCTGCAGGGGCACTCCGTCCACGTCTGGGAGTGAGTGGATGTGGAGGCAAAATATATTTGAATTATGCAGCGTTGCTGTCGGTACAAGGCTAGGTGACGCCTTTTTTTAAATTTCAAATTCTCCCTTCAAGAAAGAGTGAATTTAGGAAAAAGCTCTATATTCAGGTATGTCCAAAGAACAATCAGATAAACTTTTTGTATTATAATGGGTTTATGTTAACCGTTTCTTTGGGGGGGTGGGGGAAGCACCTTGGAATTAATAAACACATCTCCTACAAAGCCTGTGGTACCTGGGGATCCAGGAGAGGGAGAGAGGAGGATATTGCTCTGAAGAAGCGGTTGTTTCCAAAAGGGCAGTGCTGAGATGAAGTGTAATAAGATGTTCCTGACAGGACGCCACGAGGGAACTCTTGTGTGCACACATAGGCTCCAAGATATATTTATATACATAAATATAGCTGTTCGCTCTGTAAATGGACCCTAAGCGAATATCACATTTGTTGGCAAAAATGTCCTCTTTCTTCCATCTTGGTGAGAGGATTTGATGGAAGGATGGAAAGCACTTAGGTGCAAATGACCTTGGAGATGTTTTTTGTTTCCTGTTCTGATTACTAATGCCATAAGACAGTAAAAAACCAAAAAACCCTCTCCTTCCTTCCTCCAAACACCGTATCTTTTCCGTCTGTTTGAAAACTCTGGCTGACAGGGCTAACTTAATTGTGTAGCAGTAGCAATGCCAGGGGTTGCTTGTTTTATGCTTGATCCATTCCAGGACACCCGAATGTTGCTCTTCCTTAGGTCATACCTAAAGAAACAAGTGAAAGCATTTTTTCTTATATAGCAGCCTCATGCCTGTTGCGTCCCGTGGTTGGGACAAGTGTGCTGACATTTAAACTCCAAAAGGTTTTTCTTCCAGTGGGATGTTCATCATGACAGTCAGGAGGACCTAGACTAAAGCCAACGTGGTTGGGTCAGCCCCTTGCACGGGTGCACGCTGGGCTCAAAGGACTGCAAGGGAGCACCCAACTTGGCCAGTCTGGTTTTTCTGTCCATAACTGCTCATAGATAACCCTGAACATAAATAATTAGGGTTATTTTTTTTCCTTACAAGCAGCTTTGTCTTGGGAGAAGAGATGGGGAGCCAGCGCAGCCCCTCTGCGCTGGTAGCTGAGGGCGTTATTGCTCCAGTCTGTTCCCAGCCAGCCTGGTGGCCATTTTGCCGCATGGCAGTCTCTCCTTTAGCTCAAACCATTTTCCATCTGGCCTGATGCTTTCCCCTGTGGAAGGCAGCTGTATCGTGCCTCAGCTTTCATTTGCGAGGATAAACAAGCCAAAAATGGGCAACCAGCTTGCTTGATACTTCCCACTGATGCTTCCCAGCTGATGCAGCAATGGAGCTGGATCCGAGTCATGTGGGTCCGCGCCCCCGCCTGCCTGCCTGGAATTTGGCAAAAGCCTTGCGACCCATTAAGCTTTCTCCAAATGACTTTCTCTGTGTTTGCTACATAAATGTCCCAATTCCTAGTGTCCAAGCTGCAGTGGTGGCTTGGGGACGTGCCCTCCTCCTGGCCCCAGCCATCGCAGTGAGCCCGGCCGCGTGGTCGGGACTGGTGCTTCTGATGCAGCACCAGCATCAGCCTCCTGGTTACTCCAGCTGGGCAGGTGAGTATCTTAGCAGGAGGAGAAAATACCAGTAGGAACTAGTCACGATATTTTCCACTTGCTCTTGCCTGATTTCTGCCTCTTAGCCGTGCAAAATCTGCCAAAAGTTAGGCATTCTGCACACCTTGTGAAGGTCTCAAAATCAAAGATGTCATTTGTTTCAGATTATCAGTCAGCTCTGGGAGCCACAGAGAAATCTGTTGCCATCTTGTATAACCTCATCCAAGCAAGATTTTTTCCACTGTGTGAAATAACTCGGTGAATTTCTAATTACACAAATCTAATTAAAGGCTGAATGTAACGGCTATGCCTAATCATAATGATACACCCATTTCATTAAAGAAAGAAATTGCTTGTGTACAACAAACCACCCAATTTAGTACAGAATTAATATCCGCCTCTCCGGCTGGAGCTGTGCAAGCACCGGCTCGTGTGGGCATCCCTGAGAGGTCCACGCGTCCCAGCGGAGCCTCGTGCGGCCGAGTTTCCAACACTGGCTCTGTTGTAAGCAGGTTCTCAGGAGATGTCTCTGTAAGATGGGAAGGAGAAAGGACCTTCCCAACAGGCCAAAGCTTTGGTTGACTTTAGGGACCATCCTAGAAGAGAATCACAGAATCACCTAGGTTGGAAGAGACCTTTAAGATCATCAAGTCCAACCACCAACCTAACAGTGTGCTGCGCGGGGTTGGTGTGACCCATGTCACAACTATGATCTGTACACCATGACCAAGCGTCTGGGGGGCCGCTGAACTGGGATATAGTGGATTTTGTGTCTGAAGCTCAGCGGTGGTGGAACAGCAGAGGCGCCTTTGCTTCAGTTTTGTGTCAGCTCCACTTGATCATCTGGTCTGCTCTCGGAGACCAAAGTAGCACAAAAAATTATGTATCCCCCATGGGAGATCTTCTGTGGCTTCGAGTGTGCTGAACAAATGGCACCAGTCTGCTGAAAGCCTGGTTTGTAAAACTTCTCGGATCCGCTTTTCCGACGAGGTGCTTCTGCCGTCAGCAGTGAGATAAAAGCGCGGAACCACTGCGGCGGGCAGGAAACGCAGAGCAGCCCTGCTGTCCACGTGCCAGGCAGCTTGCGAGGCTGCGGCTGGTCTATCGATTCTTCCTTTCAGCTCTACCGCAGTGCCCGCTTTCCGAAGAGCTCCAGCAATATTCCTATCAGAAGGAGATGGTTTCTTAGAGCAAGACATGGACCTTAATCCATGCAATCGAGTGCAAGTTGCACAGGGGGTGGCTGCACTTATAGGTCTGGAGTTTTCTATTTGTATTTTTGCAGTGGTTTAATGCTGAAATTACTCTTGCGAAAGCAACCGCGGCTTTATCCTTTCCTTGCCTTGGTGAATGCTGGAGGAAGTTTGTCCTACAGCATGGAGACTGTGGCCAAATTTCTGGCGGGTCTGGAAGAATTCATATATCAGAGGGGAGCCAAATACAGGATAGAGGGAATAATATCAGTGCAGTGAGGTTAAATAGATAGATAATTGATTTTTTTCAGCGCTGGTCTCAGGTGTAAATCCATTGAGGTTAATGAAGTAAGGCAAATTGAATTGAAGAGCCCTGTATTGAGGAGCCTGGCGTATAGCCGGTTTCAGAGGCTCCTCTTGGTGCTCCCGCGGTGTTTTTAATGGCTGCGTCTCTGTGTCAGCATTTTGCTGGTTTATGCCAGCTGAGAGGAGCTGAACTCTTGACGGCTGCAACCATTTCAACTTGCAACCAAGAAAGCAAACCTCCCGTCTCGTTTCTTTACTTCAATACTCGGGGACGTTTGCTCGTTGGGGTTGGTTTCTGAGCTACCTGCAGTTGTCTCCTGGACCTCTGGACCGCGTGCTCTGGTGGCGTTGCAAAGCCCCGCGGGCTGGAGGCTGCCCGGCCCCGCGCTCAGTGCAGCCCTTGTTTCTGCGCTTCCCGAGGCAGCTCTCCAAGGCATCGCGGTCAGTCGTGTCTTTTGGGTGAGATGTCAAATGTTTGTCGCAGGAGCGCTGGTGGCACTTTGGCAAGTGTTAGCTCTGGAACCCAACTTAAATGGGTTCCGGATATGGAATGGATGGATGTGGATCGTTGCATCCTGCCAGTCCTCCCCTGTGTGGAACTGGTGGAGGGTGTTTGACTTCCCAGCCTGAACAGGTGGGATGCGGATGGGTGCCGACGGCAGCTGTGCAGCTTGGGGAGGACAGGAGGAGAAGGGAGGCCTGGCAGCCTCTGGATGAATAAGCCCATCAGGATTTGGGAGGGAGGTGATGCACAGGTGGCTACAAGGTGGGTTTGCTAGAAATGGAGGATCCAGCCGTAACTTAGGGAGCAGAGAAGATGCTCTCATTGCTAGAAGGGCTGCTGCCCAAGCTCCCAGGTGCTGGGATCGTGTCGGGCCGTGCCTCTTACTCCAGGCAGGGAGGGAGCCCATGATGGGAGCTGGCATGATGGCACCGACACGAGCTGTGACTTCTTGGACGCCTACTGTTGCACACCTTGCATCCCAGCTGAGCATTGCCCCAGCGGGACCTGCCTTCCCGCCTGCTGTGTCACCCGTGGCCTTCTACGGAGGACACCTGCCTGTGGAGGTACAGAGCGTTGGCTGTGTCTGGGTTGCCCACAGAGAAGGGGTTGACCTCATGTCTTCTCAGGCCGCAGAGGTGCTTTGCTGGTTTCTCTCCTGCTGGCCTCAAAGCTTGTGGGAAGGACACGTGTCCCATGACAGAAATGGCTCTGAGGGCTCAGTCACCAGCATAAGGTCACCTGTCCTTTGCAACACTTACACCTGGCCGTTGTTATATCATACATGTCTGTCCTGGGTAATAGATTATGATCTATTGTGCTGTATGATCTGTCCATCCCCTGGCTGTTGATGCATTACTCCACGCAGCAAGACCTTTTGCTGCTCATGGCCAGACTTCTGAAAGCTTCTTGAGTCCCCTTAGCTCAAGATTTCAAGTTCGAAATGATGCTGACAGAGAGCAGGACACCTCGTCTTCCCTGCAGCCCCCCCAGCCGCTGCTCCCGGACACCCGCTGGGCTCTGGCACGGCACGATTTAACCTGGGTAAATGAAACTTCGCAGGTGTTACTGGAGGAAAGGACTCTGCCAAGCAGCTCTCCTCTGGTCTCATCCACACTTCTGTTCTTGGACTTTCCTTGGGATTACCCAGACTCCTCTAAGAGCAAGACGGGAGCAAAACCATGCTGAGAAAACCTTATCATGGCCTTTTGCAACATTTTTCTCAAGCTTTGAGATCTTTGAGAAGATCAGAAGAAGAAAGCTTTACAGACCACAATTTCCATCCCAGTTAAACTTCAACTAGGTCAGCCCTGGTATGCGCTGGGATGCACTGGTATACTGGTGGATGCTGTTACGTACAGCAGCTGCTGCAGAGAAATCAGGCGGTGCGAGATGCTGTCCCAAATATTCCTTCAGGCATATTTGCATCTTCCTGCCTTGTTGCAGCGAATGACTTCTGGTGAAGATGAAATTCTAATGTCAGGGAAGGCACCTGCCTGTGCCAAGGCTGGTACCCAAACAGCTCCCCGTGCCCAAGGCTTTGGGTGACACGTCATTCCTCTGTGGCTTATGCTTGTGTCTTGCCAACCGTGGCCATCCGCAGGCTCGTTGAGCTACCTGGGATTTTCAGAGCGGGCTCAAGGACCATCCCTGTCCCTTAGGACTGCCGCTGGCCAGCCGTGCCACCTTGAAGTTGTATGCTGCTGCTTTTGGTGATGGACCTTTTCCCTGGAGCTCTGCCCCTTTGGGCTGCTGAAGAACCAAACCCGGCAGATGCCCAGGTCTGGTGCAGGGCAGGATCCCTGAGGTGGGATCCCAGTGCTCCCAGCGGGAGCACTTCGAGCAGCACAGAGCAGCCCAATCCTGTGCCAGGCGTAGAATGTCTCCCACCCATCCCAGAGCCTCTGGGAGAGATTTTCATCTTGAACTGATCCCTCTGGCCAGGTTTGAGCACGGCCCCTGCGGAGACTGGGATACTGAGCTCCCTGTCATCGTGGCAAGGGGGAGAGCCTTTTCCAGCGCAGCAATTTCCATCCCTTGCTGTTTTCCTCTGTTTCTGTGCGTTACCCGGCTTCATGCAGCGGCTAAAAATAATTAAAAGAAAGGCGTGAGCCTGCAACGAGGGAAGGGGAGAGGGAACCCCTCTGTCTGCCGGGGAAATTGGACTCCTACAGCTGGCAGGAGCCTGTCCATCACGCAGGCAGCATGTGTGCGCAGGATTCAGTCTCTCTTGCTGGATAGTCGCTGGCTACATAAATAAACAGGCTCTGTTTTTGTCTTCGATCACCCTACCAATGCCTCTTGCTAGCCTTGACTTTCTGGCTTGTCTCTGTATTTTTAGCTGCAGGACACCCTGTCCCCAAACCCAGAGAGGACCTGAGTTTTCTCATACCTTTCTAAACGTGTGAAGCCAGCTCTTGCCCTTCTCCCTGTCCCGATTTAGAAGAGGGGAGGACAGCAGTGCAGTTTCTTCCCGCTTGCAGCGGTGGAGCTAAGCTGAGGACCTGAGACGTAAATACTCGTTTGCCCTGGATTCTGTTGATGGTTGTGCTGGATGAGAGCCTTGGAGAAAGGATGAGGACGGCATCCCTGTGAGATGCTGCGGGCTGCTCTGTGGTTGCAAGGCGGACACCCACAGGTCAGGTGTAGATGAGAACTGTTCAGTGCAGGGGCTTCTGCCCGGTGTGCGTCTCCGGCAGCGTAGCCGGCGCTAGAACCTCTCTGGGGATCCGTAGGCGTGTCCGCGCTTATCCAGGGCGGCACGTGCCAGTTGCGCAAGAAGTCCCATTCCCTTGGACTGGGGCAGGTTCAGCGTGGTGTGAACTGCACTTTTGTCCTTGAGCCGAAAACTGAGGGAGCCAAATACGATCTTTTTTTTTCCCCCCTTCTATCTTTTATCCATATACAAAGAAGTGGAGGAAACAACCCCACGCTTGGTGAAATTCAGCAAAAATGCAATATTTCTTTGTATTTTACCAAGAGAGGGATGAGTTTGGGAGTTTATTCTCTTTTATTTAAAAGTGCAAAATGATTTAGCGCGATGCAAAATTAAATGTCACTTTGAATAAATGATCATATGTTCTTCCATTTGGCGAGTGCTGAAACGAGCACATGTTTTATCGTGCGGTCGTTTCAGTCATGCCAAATCCACCTTTGCGTCTCTCTCTACTCGCGTGGCAGAATCCCCCTTTGCAGCCAGCTGAGTCCTTGCGTTCCCACAATCCTGCTTTTGGAGCCCCCTGCCCCGTCCGAACATCTCCACCCTGGTCCTCATCACCAGCTTGGTGGGGCTGCACGCTCAGCTCCTCACCATCCTTTTTTGCTCCCTCTTCCTGCACCGAAGTCCTCGCTCAGACGCTTGCTTGGGCACGGACTTCAATTTAAGTGCCTGAATGGCTCCCTTGGTGTAATTAAGGCTATTTGTGTGCTTGGAGTTAAGTACGAGCTGAAGCACTTTGCTGGATGGAGGCATAAAAGCGCACGGGCTTCAACCGAGCGGTAAAATAGATTTTTACAAGGCACTGGGGGCTGCCAGCCCGGTGGCTGCTGGTGTAAGATGACCCGGGAATTGTGGCGGCTCCCAGCCCTCCGCTGCTGCAGGCTGAATGTCCTGAGGTCTGTTGTTTGCGCCGCGCTGACGTGTGTCCCTATACAATTGTATGACCACCTTGTCCCCTGGAAGAGCCACGCAAGGTCACGGGCTGCTTTCCAACGGCTGGCAAGCCTGCAACGCCCGGACTCAAAATATGCTTTGGAGATGCTGTTTCAGCCCGTCGAGGTGTCCCAAGGCAGGTGGGGTGCAGGGGTGCTGGGAGCGGGTCCTGGCTAGGGTGCCCTCTCCATCCCTGTCCCCACATCACGGGTGCCATCGGGGGAAGCAATGCGCAGGGGTGGCAGGTGTTTGTGTGGTCAGAGAGACAAAAAGCAAGGCTGAGCGGATGCAGGCATAGGTTTTACTTGGGGTGAGAAGGTTCCGATGAGTCCGGCTGCTCGCTGGGTCCCGGGGAAGATGCATCAGCACTGCCACGTGTTTCCATCCCGGCAAATTTGGTGACTGTGGCTTGAGCTTGCCCTTCTTGTCCTCTGCCAAGAGAAGGTGGTGTGGGATTAGGCTGTTACCCCACTGCACACCAGGCTGGGAGAAGGCGTTGCACACTACCCAAGGCTTAGCTGTTATTCACTTAAAGCATGTTTTGCCCCCCAAAATATGGACATATCTTGGGGGGTGCAGCCCCACAGGTCCTTAACATGAGGCTGCTGCTGGATTTGCACATGGATTTGTTACCTGGCCTCCCTGCGCGACCGGTGCTACCCAAGCTAATAATGTCCTATCCGAGTGCCAGTCTGAACAGCTGGGATATTTTGCATTTTGTAATGACTCTCCACTGTGCCTGAATTAATGGAAAAGATGGACTGAAACTGAGATGGGGATACTGAAGGGAGAGAATGACAAATTGGCTTTAGAGCACGGCAGCAGCAAGCACTGTCAGGGGTTCATGCACTGACCTTTATCTAAACAGAACTGCGTGTAACAGATAAGAATATTTAACAATAATTAATGTCACATCAGCGCAGAGAACAAAATGACTACATCAAACAGGCAAGAAATCTACTGCAAATTACTCAAAAGAGAAATGTCAGCTTCTTCGTATCTGCAACCCGCCTTGTGCTGATGGTGCTGGAATTAGACGGGAGGGCACGCGAGTAAAGAAGCTATTAAAAATGATTTAGGGACTGGATAATATATACATAAATGAGAGAGAGAGGCAGAATCAAGCAGAATAGCGGCAGGTCCGCTGGACCAGAGTCATGTAAAATCTAACACTAAACTGAGCTGATAATTGAGTGCGGGGATAAATGTATATAAAACAGTTACTCCACTGCTGAAGTTTTGACAGACTTAGGTTTTCCCTTTCCTCTCCCTTCCATCCCCAGAGGATCCCAGTGGGCTGTGCTTCCGCAGGCACCTCTTGCCCTCCTACTGAGCCCCTCTCTATGTCTTGTAGATGGGAGGAACCGTTGCTGGCCGGGGATGTTGAGGTGTTTCTCATCCTGCTTCCAAGTTGGGGTTGTCCTGGCTTCCTGGGGTTGTTGAGGGGACAACTGAGCCGGGGTGCTTGTGCAGGTGTCCGCAGGCTGGCGTGGGTCTCTGGTCCCTCCAGCCCCCACCACAGGCAGTGTCAGTGCTGGCCAAGTGACGAAGATCCGTCAGGCTCCGAGGGGATGCCTGTGTTCTTGCCGCAGACTGGGGGGCAGTCTGTGGCCCCTAATCTGGTTTGAAATCAAATGATGGTCCGCGAACGTCCATTGAGGATTTCCTCAGTCCAGATGGCAACAAAAACTGAGCGAGGAGTTAATCCCCTCCTGATTGACCTCCTGCTGTGGAGCATCCCCTGGCCCTGCAGCTCCAGGCCTGGAAGGGACCCGTTCACAGCAGTTTGCATCCCTCTGCCGGGCAGTAACTGCGGGCAATGGTGCGGAACACCCCAAGGCTTGGGAAATGCGTGTGCCTGGTGCCATTAGCAGTCCAGGCGCGTAGACACGGCGTGCCGACTCGAAGACTTTTCATCAAGCAATTTGGTTCAGAGCCTGATAAATCCTGGGGGTGGGAGATGATGCTCGAGCGGTCCCTGGTGAGACCCTCCCCACCCCCCCCACCTTGCTCCGAGTGTAAAGGCCGTGCGCCCAGCCCTTCCACTGAGGAAGACTTAGGCATTTTTGGGGAGGATGCTGGGCAGCTGCTCTTCCTTCGAAATATTTATTGCCAAAAACTGGCAGCGGGTGACGGGAGGCGATCCTGGGATAGACGCCTTGCTGTGATTTTTGTGTTGTTGGCTGCAGATGCTGAGCTCGTCGAGGTGTGATCTGCTCTCCCTGCCTGAAACGGGCTGTGCTGCCACCCGCCAGCCACACCAGTGCCCTCCGAGCCGGTTCCTTGTCCCCTCTTCAGGGACAAGCAGGTGGTGTAATTCACTCACCCCAGCTCTGGGAGGTTATACAGAAAATGTAAAAAGCCCGGCTCTAGACATAGTGGGTTTCATTCATTCCTGGCTTTATTCCCCTAAAGCCAGTGGTGACGCAAGGGCAAAAATGTCTAGTTTTATTCTAAAAGGGCCCTTCTGCCCATCGTAGTAGATTATTTCCTAAACGTAAATTAATTTATCTGCATGACCAGCTGTGGGAAGCGTTACTCGCCTCCGGTAGCAGAGGTGAGGTTGAGGCGCAGAGACGGAGCCCAAGGTCATGGAGGGAGGCTGGGGAAGAGCCAGGAATTGCTCCTGGATTTCTTGGATTTCTGGCTGGTATCTTAAGGGCCAGTGCTGTCTGCAGCACCTCACCCGCCCTGCAGTCCTGCTGGCCACCGATTAGTTTTGTTGTCAGCGTTTTCCTGGCGGGAGGAGGCAGCAAAGTGCCTCCAGATTAGCAAAGTCGTGAAAAATAGCTTTCCAACTGCCCTGATGACCTTTTGACAGCAGGAGAGAATTTACAGGCAGAAGATGGAGCCATCGTGATTTAAAATTAGAAACGATGGGGACCTGTGTCTTTGCCCCTTGAAGTGGAACTGGAAAACTGACCTGTCCCTGATCCCACCTCGGGACGCGGGTTGAGGGTTTCAGCTCTCCGTTACAGAAGATGCTCGGGGCTGCCCTGCCTCCCGCGGGCACGTCTTGCAGGATGTCGCCGGAGCGGGAGGTGGTGGGAGAGGGGAGGCAGCAGCCGGGTGTGAGAGCTGCTCTGTGAGGTTCAGCTCCGCTGGTTCCCTCGGCGAAAGCCTCTGGTGCGCTCGGCCGCTGAACAAACCGAGCCCAGGGTTGGGTGAGCAGATAAGTTCCAATTAGAGGATCTGAATATTGATTCACCGGGGAGAAAAAATGACATTAAAGGATTTCCGGAAGGCTAAAGCCAAACTGACATGTTGCTTAAAATGAAAGACTGTGAATTTGCATCAGAATATGAGAGCAGGGCTTTGACAACAACAGGCAACTAATTAAAGCGCATCAGGTAAACGGAGTTCCTCTCTATGTTGTCTCCCATGGTCGGTATAGAACAAGTATAGAACAGGCACTTGTTAGAAGAACAGGCACTGTTTAAATCCAGGGTGTTACTGATAACATCTAGAAAGGCACAGAGGGTAGAGATGTGCTCCGGTTCACCTTTCAGGCGTCTCTTTTTCGGGAGGAAGGTGTGGCCGTGTCAGACCGACCAAGCAGACGCAGCACGAGCCGGGGGGATGCTCTGCCTTTGTCTTGAAGCCAAATGGTTTGATGTCGCCAGAAAGCCCATGCTGGAGAAGGTCTCGGCATGGAGGGACACACCTGATGAGTCAGATTTTGGGCTTCCTCAGATGGAAAAGCCTCAGTGGTGGAAGCTGGTTTGGAAAGGCTTGAGCCAACCGAGCTGCCCTAAATCCCATGGAGACTCTCTAGCAGCTCAGAAGATGAGCTCCAGGTCTCCTTTCCCTTATAACAAGCAGCATAACCCATCCACAGAGCTCTCCTTGCTCTGCCTTGGTTCTGCTCTCTGCAGAAGGTCAACTGAAACCCTCAATATTAACTTGACAAAAGCTTTCCATCACTTTGTTCCTCCTGGTGCTGGAGCATGGAGAAAGAAGGGGTTGGGCGACCTGAGGGAATGCAGAGACCCTCTCCCACCCAGCTCATCTCCCAGGGCCAACTTCAGCACCTTGAGGTCACTTCCATAATGGTGCACTGTGGTCCTATCTGCAAGCATCAAACCCAGCTGGACGTCTTACCCGGGACAGCAAGGGGAGGCAAAGTGATACGCAGAGAAGAGACAGCAGGAGCAGCAGATTTAGCCCGGCCATCTCTGTGTCACAGGGAGCCAGGTGGCTGCGCTGCCGTGACTCTGCTCCCCCCTCCTCTACGCCAGCACCAGCCTTGCCCCGCGTTTTGCAGTGACCCGGCAAACGACGCTGAAATTACCTTCTCTTCCTTTCAAACCGCCTGGCTTCGCAAAGGTGCCGTATCTTCTCCCCCCTGGCAAAAGGAAATTTTTCTGAGAAGTTTGAGGAAGCAAAGGAAGGAAGAAACCAAGGAGAAAAGGAGTTTTCAGGTTGCACCATCTGATTCTTGCTGAGACGTGCTGCTGGTGTCAACATTTTATGCGCATCCGGAGCTGGTGCCATTTCACACCTGCTCCACGCTTGTTTTTAAATGACACATAATTATGATAGGCACTGTAAAGATGAAGCTTCATCCCCAATTAAATTGCATTTTCCCTCTTTTCATTTCCTGCCCCAGTTGAGGAGGAAACCCCTGGAGAGCAAGGTCTTTTAAGTTTAATGAAGTGGGAGGTGCCTGCAAAATTAAAGGTGATCTTGTGTATTAGGAGAAAATCGGTGCTGATATATAGCGTTTCCAGAATATTGTGCTTCCGTATGATGCCCCGGGGAGTGTTTTGGGTCACTGGAAATGCTGATGTGAGAACCTCAGGTCATCAGATGAGAGAGCAGCTGCTGTTCCGAAGTGCGTATAAACCCCCTGCTGGTCCCTCTTTACTTTTTCTGGAGTCCCCGATGGATCCCAGCACCGGTGTCACGGCTTGCGTGTGGCACATGGCCCTGGGGACAACGAGGGGTGGCACCAGTCCAGTGGGTGCATCCCTGGGGCGGGGTGAGAAGGGCACATCTCCTGTTCTGTTCAAAATACGCTAGAAACCCCCCACAGCAGACTTTCTGTTTGCAGGTCTCACCTTGGCGGTTAGCGGCTGGGACAGGATTTGGGGAAATTAGAAAGTGTTTTGGTCAGGGTCTTCGTCCCTGCACGAGTTGGGGGTGCGAGCGTGGTGCTGGGGTGGCATTTGCTGTGCCCTGAGCCCTGCGGAACTGGGGGCACTGTGGACCAACCGCACCGCTTCGCCGGGCAAGTTCCCTTTGCTGTTTCATCAAAATTCAGCCCACTGTGGTGAGTCCCCTGCCCTGAGGATGAGTCTTGGGTTTTTAAGGGTGTATGATATATCTTAGTCGGTATCTACGCTATTTCATCCTTTATTCCTTCCCCCAACATCCTCTGGATGCCGTCCGGCCCCCGTGATTTATTACCCTTCAGTGCGTTTCACTTTTTGTTGGAGAATTTATATTTAATTTTTATGCCTGTTATCATTCAGGGAGAGAAGGGAAATGCTTTGGGAGTCCAGGGTGAAAATAAAGCGGCGCATTTTAGTGCAGTTACTTTGTTTGAAAGATGTTGCATTTTGGCAGGGTACTTACCTCCTTGCCCCATCACGTTTGCGTCGTGAGTTGAAGTGGTTCTAGAAGAATCACGGGATGGTGCAGGGCACTGACTGACTCCAGCCTTGCAAGGGCTGGAGTTGCTCGCTCCTGCTGCCTGGATTCATCAGGGTTTATGCAGTAAAGAGGAACTCGGTGTAAGAGGAGGACGATTTGGTCTTTCGTGTAGCTCTACATGCGGGAAGTGAGGGATTATGCAGTTGTAGAGGTGGACTTCCTTTTCTCAGCTCCCTTGATCTTGCTAGTGGTGAGGTTTTCCCATGCCACCTCCGGTACAGCTTCCACTTCAGGTTATCGGGCAGCTGATAACCTCATCCCAGTCTAACCGCACACCCTAAGGGACACAAAGAGATGCAGTAATTTAGCCCTTGGTCTCAAAGAGCTGCATAGGGGAGCCAAGAGCAGAACTCAGAGCTCCTGATGCTCTCTGACGCACCATGTCCCTCTGCCCCTCATAATTCCCCTCCCCTTGCACACTTTTGGGTTGTTCTTAGCAGCAGGCGAAGGCTTTTGGACCACGATAAGCACTTTTGCCCTCAGTCGAGGGTGAGTTTGGGAGGAGGATGAGGAAGGCATGCAGATCTTGGGAAGAATCTCTTTTCCTCCTTCCTGGCTGGGATTTGTCTCTGTAATTCTCCATCTGCCCTGTTCTGTCCAAGCAACGGCAAAGTAGGGACCTGCAGGGCACCAGCTGGTATGACCCATTTGCTTGTCCACATCCTGATTGTCCCAGAGACGTGAGGTTCATGGTGCTGCTCAGACCTGGTTTGGCCTCAGGTGTCTCTTAGTCTCTCCCCTCTTCTGCGTCTGTCCTGCGTGAAGGCCCCTCTTGTCATCGATTCCACCACTTTGTGCGTTCAGTTGAACTTCTGAGAGATGCTGCCGGATCTCTGGAGAGATAAACTTGGAATGATGGGTCCAGTGAAATGGAGGGGTACTGAGGAAGCAGCACTGGGAAGTTCATAGTCTTGAATGCTCGGTTGGGTTCTTGGATGATGGGAAACGTGGCCAGGTGGCAGCGTCCCCTGCTTTTAGCCTTTGTCTCTGTGGTGGCTTTTCCGTGCAGAGCTTTGAACCCGCGTGCAGGAGGGATTATCCCTGTGGTGCACTGCCAGAGCGTGCGGAGACTTCTGCTGCGAAAGCCAGTGTGTCATCTCTGATCAGCTCATTAGATACGTGTGACCTCGGTGTTGGTTGAAGCCTAATGCTTCATTTCTCTGTCTCTTTAGCGCTTTCTCTGTTTTAATTAAAAGCTTCATTCCAGTTAGACCTTTTGCAATGCTGTGGCATAACTAAGACTGAATGGAGCCGCTAATTACAGAGGGTCTTTCCTGGCAGGTTGGGGGTTGAACGAACCATTCACTCTAACGTTTAGGATGACTGGCAGGAGCCTGCCTGCCCCTCCTGTCCCCCCCCCCGGGGGATCGGGCAGCCCACGTGTCTGAGTATTTCACAGAGCAGGGTGGAAAAAGGATTGGTCTTCCAATAAAAGCCATAGCTTATGAGGGAAACATTGCTTGGAAGGCAGGAGGTGGGAATCGTCGCTGGTTTGAGGAGGGTGGAGAAAGCAGAGCAGGAATCTCCCGATGATTTATTGCCTGTGTAGTAAATCATCACTAGCCCAAGCAGGCCGATTGGAAGGAATGGGTTGAAATCTGTGGATCTTGTTAATGGCTTAGGCACCGGAGTGGGAGTATGGAGACCTGGATCCAGTTCCTGGCAGCTCCGGACTGTGTAGGCTGTGAGCTCGGAGGGGCAGTCCTTCTCCCAGGGCTGGAGAGCACGGAGGAGGTCTCGCTCCATCCCATCCACTCACCCACAGCTCCTTGCCCGGAGTACTGGGACGAGGGGAGGACTCCATGTGCGTTTGGTTGCAGAGGAATGAGGATTTGATGGGACCTAGATCCCACCTCTAAAGCATTAGCTCAGTTCTCATGGGGTGAGCAACCTTCCCTGCGAGGAGCGTCCCCTGCCAGCCCGCCTGTGCCGGCACCGCTGTCCTGGGAGCCAGCTTGGCGGGCACTCGTGTGTTGCCCAGCGTAAAAATACCGTAAAAAGTCCTGGAGCTCTCACCTCTGAAATGTAACCTCCCGGTTGCGTTTCTACCCGGCAGGTCTCTCAAGGTGACCCAGCAGTGCACTGCATGCAGTCCAGCCAGGTATCCCAGCCCACGGCAGGGAAGGGAAAGCACCCTCATTTGAAATCCCGGGAGGTATCCTGCCAGCTCAGGGGGACCCAGAGGAGCTGACTTAGAGCAGAGCATTTCAATGCTATCAACGAAATGTTTCAGTTCAAGTCAGCCGGACCCAAAGCAAAATCTTCCGTTTCAAAACACATTTTAAAACAGGAAAAAAAAAAAAAAAAAGCAGAAAAAGTTTTTCATGGTTTTACTGTGCGATATTTCAGTTTGAAGCAACTCTTTTCCCTGAGCAAATCCCAGCCACCGTGACCAAAAATTCCTACCCGCCCCTATCCACCAGTTACCTTGTTCTCTGCAAATATTAACATCATAGAATCACAGAATGGTTTGGGCTGGAAGGGACCTTAAAGACCATCCAAGTCCAACCCCCCTGCCCTGGCAGGGATACCTCCCGCTCGACCAGGTTGCTGCAAGCCCCGTCTGTAGCTGTAGCCCATTGTGTAGTTGTTTTGGGGGGATTTCTCGCCCCCAAGCCAATCTGAACCCCCTCCCCAGCTGCTCCCCCGAGTCCTCGGTGCTGCGAACACAACCGACTGCGGCTGCTCCGCATTGAGCTCCCAGCTAAGCCTCTCAGAGCCTCGGCTCGGAAAGTCCTGGGTCTGATCCTTGCAGACAACCAGCCAGCGGCTTTTCTTTCCAGCACTGCATACCCTGCTCTGCTGAGGGTTAGAAAGTACGGGATTATCTGCTTCCCCCAACCGGGAAAAAAAACCCCTCTGTGTCCTGATTCTTGCAGGGCGAAGCTGAGAGTGTAGAGGAGCGCTGCGCCTGCTCCCAGAGCGGTGACGGGAAGGAGTGACAAACCCCAAGTGCCCACACCAGTCCCGGTAAGTAACGGTGGCTCGAGGTACCCTCGGATGGGCTGAGTGGTGGGAGAGATCCCTGCAGCTCTGCTGTGGGAGGCAGGACTCGGCACTGGGATTCGGGGCAGCAAGGACGCCTTGTTTCAGATGCTGAATGGTGTGAGCTGTCTTCGTTTGAGATTCAGGCTGAAGGTTTTCTCTCTGAGCCTGCTGAAACTGGCTTCATCCTGGCCTGGTGTGAGCGTTCCAGGAGTCAAAGGTGGCTGGATGAGCTGGGAACCTGCCATTCCTTCGTGCGCCGCTGGCAATAGAAATGGGATCACTTTACTTAAACCCAGACGGGCAGGTTGTGATCGTTTTGGACGTGGTGGGTTTCTGCTTCATTGCTCATATTTCTCGTAAGAGAAAATTGTTTGCAGTTTGTTGCGAGTGAATGGGAACGTAGGGGTGGGCTCTGCTCTTGCCTTTCCTGGTACTTCCATCCCCCCGGAGCAAGAGGTTGCAAGGAGGACCTGGGGAGAAGAGCTGTGCACGGGCACGCCATGCTGGGGGCGGACACCCGCCCCGCAGAGCTGGTGTGGCGGTGAAGGAGGGGGCCCAGATTTTGAGGAAGAACCCGGTACTGCATTTGCACAGAGTAAGCAGAACATCCTCTGGAAAGCAGGCTGGGAGAAAGCATCCGCTTGGTATTTCATAGAATCATAGAATGGTTTAGGTTGGAAGGAACCTTGCAGATCATCAAGTACCAGCCCCCTTTCAAGACCAGCAAATTGGGGCTGTTTCTTAGAGCTTCGATCAGGCTTGAGCAGTTCCCCCATCTCCCAAAGGAACAGCGGTGTCCTCAGGCCGCAGTTTAGGAAGAGTGCTAGAAGACACGCACTGCCAGGAGACGTGTTTAACATCCCCCAGACCCCGCTTGGTCGGGCAGGCTGAGCTGAAAGCACCTCTTTGGAGAAGAGGTTTTGTGGTGGGATGGAAGNGGGGGGGGGTGGGGGGGGGGGGTCAGGTCCAGTGACAGCGTGACCCTAAATATTGGGAAGTGGTGCTCCAGGAATCACAGCAGCTATTAGATACGTGCCATGTTTCCTGAGCAAAGAAGTCGGTGAAGACCTGAGCTGGGAGATGTCCCCGAGATTGTGGGAGTTTTGTTTCGGTAAGAACAGGACTCTAGGAGAATAAAACCTGGAGTTTGCTTCAGCAGAGGGTGAATGAAGGTTTCAGGGTGTAATTGTACTGTGCACAATTCATGACGTGACGGTGGAGCGGTGTAATAATGTTCTTAGCAGTGGACTCTCCCCTCCAGTTCCCAGACAGATCGATAAAAGCAGGTCCCCAGTTTCCATTTTGGCCGGGTTTACAGTCCTGGTGTAACAGGTTTGATTTAATTGGTATTGTCATTTAATTGGTTGGGTTTTTTCTTGGGAGCTTAATGTAGGAGGGATTAAAAATAAATGTGTCAGGTAAAACTCGTTATCATATGGGTAGGAGTGCTGCTGTTGCTTGGTGGACCCCGGGAGAAGGTACCACCTACAGTAAATAAGGATCCAAGGGTTTTACACTTCTTAGCTTATTTGGAAATCTAATCTGGGAAACTGCAAGTAACAGAGGGGTAAAGATTCACCTGAGCTTTCTCAAACCAAAATCAGGTAGTTGAAGGAGAAAGGGAATTTGGGTTTGCTTATGATTTGTCTAAAACCCTTTTCTGCTTCTAACTTAAAATACCTTCCCTTAGTTATAGTGAGAATATCTTGACACAAAGTAAGACTGAAAAATACTGACATACAGATATGTTAAACAAATGAGCTGGCTCAAAACCCTTTTCTGCATGAATAAGAGAACTACTGTGCCCTAATTCCATAGACCAGGGTTTAACTCAGCAAATGAAATTAGGGGATTCAGCAACATTAGAGAAACACCTTACTTTTTTAATATTCAAGACATTTTAAAAAAAGAACACTGCCAGAAGTTTCCCAAAGTTTTGACAACATATTAAAAACTGCTTTAAACTACGGAGCCCTCTTTTCATACAGGGTGTTTACTGTAAATGGAGGAAAGTGTCTTTTATCCTGCGTGCACAGACTGCAGGGCTTGGTCTGCAGCACCTCCTTCAATCCACGGGTTCTTCACTTTCGCAGGACTTCTGAACTCTGGAACGCTGCTGCTTGAGTATTTGCTTTTTCATTTTTCACCTCTCCCTCCAATTAGTGGGAGCGCACAGAATAACGGTTGGTTCCAGAGGGAGATGTGAAACTACCTATTTCTTGGGGAATGTAGAAAAAGCTGTGAAAATATCTGTCATTCAGGCAATCGGAGAAGAGCATTGAGAGTGATTCTGGAGAACTAGGAAGGTTGAAAATGCCCATTATTCCGGCAACGTGGGGAAGGTCACAGAAATAGCTGTTATTGAGTCTGCCCGTAGAGGGTTGGAGTGTCCTGTAGTGAGGGGACACGGAGCATCCTTAGGTAGCTCAACAGAAACCGGGTGGATGAAATTTCCTGTCTGTCTCCTGAGAAAACCACAGTGTTGGAGTGGGCCATCACGGTGTCTAATCACAAATAAATCCAGACTGTAATCACTTGCTCAGGTCATTTATCAGCTCTGGCAGTTCCTGTCTTTCCAGGATTAGGATGGCACTCGGTAGCCCCTTAAGCTGCGATCTGGTAGTGACCTCCTTAGCACCCCGTGGGCCAAGGAAGGAAGCGATGTAACAGGTTTCTTAATTTAGAAAAGACCATGCGGGTCAGAAGGAGGTCGCGGGTATCGGTGCCCAGCGCGGATGCTCCAGTTAAGGGCTGCAGTGTCCGGTGCGGAGGAGGTCGCAGGACGTGAACGGTGCATTCACAACACTCCCATCTAAAAAAGCCTAACTGGGACCCAGTTACTCTCTGTGACCAAGACACCCTTGTCAAGGCAGTGAATGGGCAGTAGGACAACTGGTGTATCTCACCGTGAGGTTGTAGTTCTTTCCAGAGGCTCTACAGGTGTCAGGAACCATCAGAAACCAACGGTGGTGCTTTCAGAGCAGCAGTGGCGTGCAGAGCATGAGAGCAGGGGTGGCCTCCTGTGGACCGCTGATTCTGCTCTTCACAACGCTCGCTCTGCAGCTCTCACGATTCAGGAGGAGTGGGCGAGTTCATTGTGCCTGGCACAGACCTTTGTGGCTTGTTTTCTCTCTCTTTTTTTTTTTCCTGCCCCCCCACCCCCCCTCCCCTCAATATGTATTCCTCTGTTAGATGGCAGGATCTCTGCAGTGGGGATTCTGAGTCCTGTGTCCAGTTCTGGGCTCACTGGTTCGAGAAGGACAGGGAACTGCTGGAGAGGGTGCAGCAAAGGGCCACAAAGATGATGGGGGGGCTGGAGCATCTTTCTTATGAGGAAAAGCTGAGGGAGTTGGGTCTTTTAGTCTAGAGAAGACAAGACTATGGGGGTATCTCATCAATGTTTACAAATACTTAAAGGGAGGAGGTCAGGAGGAGGGGGCCAGGCTTTTTTCAGTGGTGCCCACGGACAGAACAAGGGGCAATGGGTATAAAATTGACCATAGGAAGTTCCACCTGAACATGAGGAGGAACTTCTTTCCTTTGAGGGTGGCAGAGCACTGGCACAGGCTGCCTGGAGAGGTGGTGGAGTCTCTGACTCTGGAGACATTCCCAACCCGCCTGGATGCCATCCTGTGCCACCTGCTGCAAGCAGACCTGCTCTGGCAGGGGGTTGGACCAGATGATCTCCAGAGGTCCCTTCCAACCCTTAACTTTCTGTGACATTCTGTGATGTGTGCGTGCACAAGTTCTTTATTTCTCTTCATACTTTTGCAAACACGTGCTGGGAAGGTTATTGAGTTACCTCAGCAGCAGCATCCTTTGCCGGAGCAGGGATTGCCATGGAGGAGCAGGTGAAGATGAAGGGTCAGGTAGTTCAGAGCAGGCTGTGGCGTGCTGGGCTTCCTGTGCCCTGGTACCAACCCCAGGTGTTTCTGACCGTGGTCTTCCCTCTCTCGAGCGCAGCAAACTTCAGTTGTCCCCAGTGGCTTGTGTGTTTATGAAAACCTCAAATGAAGGGAGAAGAAACCCAAATAATTGACACTACCCTCAGGCAAGTCCCACGAGATACAGTATGTGGGTTTATTTAGCAGTGAAAGGGAGAAGAGGCTTCAGACTTGTCACCACTGTCTCCCGCAGAGCGTGGTCCTAGCAGTGAGGGCAATTGCCACTGACTGACATGGAGGTGCAGAAATTGGGCTGTGATGCCCATCCAGACTATCCCCCCTGCAGATGGAGCGCTGGATGCACGTGCTGTCACCTGCAGCCCGCTTTGGCCGTTGGGTTACGATGCAAACTGGTGGGTCAAAATAGACCCATGTGAAATAGGGAAAGAAAGAGACCCCTTCTTGGCAAGGTAAGAAGTGGAGAAAGGGAGAACTGGTTAAAAAAGCTGCCTGGAAAGCAGACCCAGTGTCTGTCACCCCCATGCTGTCTCTTTCTAGACCCGGGGTCCCCAGAAATTGAAACGGGGCCATGAGGAAAAGCACACTCCCAGTGTGCTCCAGCAATGGAGCCTTGAGACCACCCACTCCATCTTGACCCTTTCTGCCAAAGCCCTGGGAATCCTGGTGCCTCTGCAGAGTTTTTCTTTTGCTGCAGGCTCGTTGTGGTGAGGTCTCTTATGACATAAGACCACGATCCTCATCTCCACAGACAGAGCTGATGTGGTGGCTGCGAACCATGGATGAGGAGGAGGGTGGTCTGGGCTGTGGGGAACACAAACAGCAATTCCCTCAAAAGATAACGCTCCCCAATCCTTATCTACAGTAAATAAATGCAAAGACCCAGTTAAAAATCCTTTCTAAGTAGACTCTCTGGAAGGATTGACCACATGTCTGTGCTGGAAATCAACTAATGGGATATTTTGTAAGCAGTTGGCTGGAGGTTGTTCCCAGGCAGCTGGTTCATCTGGAACAGGATTTCCCTTGAGTAGGTTTGGGCTCACCTGGTGGAGACAGGCTGTGGAGCCCACCTGGCAAATGCAAGGCGGGAGGAGAGCTCTCCCCATGCAGTGGCCCTGGTCCATGACCACTCTCTGCAGGGAAGTGGATGCGTTTGGGGCTAGAAAAGCCATGTTCGTGGCACTAAAATTTGTTGTGAAAGCAGAGCATGTCAGATGTTGGTTTTATTAGAGATTAGGAGTCATTTAGCAGTTGCAAGCACTAGGAGTGTGGTCTGCAGGCTCAGATCCTGGTCTGCAGGCCCAGATCCTGGTGTTGGCCGGCTCCAAAGTTCTCCATGATGGACCCATCCCCTTCCTTTGCCCCCGCATGCATTCTGGCTATGCGGAGCTGAGTTTAGCTGGCTTTGAGTGGGAAGTCAAGCAGTTCCGATAAAAGATCAAGTTTTCCAGTGAGAGCCAAATCCTGACATGCTGAGTTGCCATTCTTCACGCTGGAGCCTTCAGATTGTGGATGCTGCGTGCTGACCTTCTCTGAGAAGCTCATTCCTCGTTTCTTCCCCTGCCAGGCTCACGGGGCTCTGCTGGGAGTGAGTGAGTGCAAGATGAGATGCTAATTAACCCTTTATAAACAGCCTTATTGCTCTGTCCCTATGGTTACCTGTGCAGTAAGCAGATAAAGTGCATGAAGCTCTCCACCACTCTGCAGGAAAGCTGCGGTGTTTCCAGATGCCAGGTGATGGATTGCATGACAGGCCATTGCCAGCAGCTCTGCCTGGGAGACCTTCCTGCTCCGGAGCTTCCAGCTGATTGTGCAGTCGGCAAGCAGAAAGTTACGGAGCTCAGTCGTTTCTTGGTGTATGAGAAGAGCAGGTCATTTGGTGTTATTTCAGGAAAATAAGGCTAAAGAGAAAGTACAAAATATTTTCACATAGCCTACGTGATCATGGGGATTGTACTCTACCTAGTTTGAGAATTAAAGTCTTGATAAACCAGTCTCAAGCATCTGTCTGGTTTTAAAGTTATGAATTTGCTCAAAACTCTTATACTCAAAGAAAGCTATGGGTTTAATAATACCTTCCTGAGTCAACGATTAAACTCTAAAGCTGAGCTGGTTTCCTGCAGTCAGCCAAAATGTTAGATTCTTTTAAGAGCTGAGCAAGCAATTCATCATGAATACTGTGTCTGAGAGTTAAGTTTTGTGCAAATCTTGATCTTGTCAAAATAACGTGTCAATATAAATTATCTGATTTGGGGATTTTTGTGGGTTTTTTGTTTTCATTTCTGGATTTGCTTTTTGAAATTATCTATTTCTTAGAGCTTAAGACTTGAAGGTTAATTCAGATTAAGGTAGTGCATGAATTGAAAATGTAAAATCTTTTCCCAAATAACTTCTCGTGTAAGCGCCAGCTGACAGATGATCACGCTGACGGAAGTCAGTTCTTCTGCTCTGGATAAGGATGGAGCCTGTGCTCAAACTTCAGCTGAAAATGTTTGCAGAATGAAACCTGAAAAGTTTCTAAATTGCTCTAGAGGGAAGGTCAGAGCTGCCCCAGGTGAGAGTGGTCTATCGCAGACGCATCCCCCAGCTGTGTGTATGTGTTCATTGAATGGAAACCCAGCTGGAATGAATTTGGGAAGAACTCCAGGGAGTGCTTGCAGGCTTGGAGTAGGGGGGCTTGTATTTACTGACACCTTAACTCCTCCTTAGAGAAAGGAGCTGATGGCCAGGAGGACTCACCTGTTTCTGAACCACCGTCCTGGCTTGTTTTCCCCGTCACCTACAAGGTGTTTTCTGCCTCTCCTGGCAAGAACCAGTTGCTGCCCACTCAAGGAGGACTGGACGTTACGGAGAGAAAGGCCAGGAGACAGGATTTAATGCTAGATGAAAATGAGTTTAAGTGTCTGCCTCAGGGTTCAAGTTCTCTGCCATACTTTTCCCAGGTTCCCTCATGGGTCAGCTGGGCTTCAGCCATCAAAGGCTCAAGTCAGCCTTGAGGAGCTGGGCCTGAACTTCTCAATTCTCAGCCTCCAAAAAGGAATAGTCTTTCTGCTCCAGCTTGAGCTGGTGTTATGGCCATGAAGATACAACTCCATGAGGTGCTCAGACGCTGGGTCAGGTGGCAGGTGAGTACCTAAGTGCTGCTCCTTCTCCTAACCAGATGCAGTTTTCTGGCTGCATCTCTTGAGTACCGGAGCTGGAAAGTGAGTCGGAAAGAAGTCAAGGGGATGCCTTAAAATGAAAATACAAAAGTAGATCGCTGTTTGCACATCTTTTCTCAGCTTCCCTTTGCAAGGCTGTATCGGCACATGCTTGATGGGACATGATGGCCCTGCCCCTGTAGGATGCATCCAATATGACATGTGAGCGTGGATTTTTTTTTTTTTTTGAGGCGAGAAATAAGAGTTAGCAAGAAATGCAGAAAAGACAAACAGACAGATGGCCACGTTCCTTCATCAGTAGAAATCCAGGCCTGAGATTTGCTTCCAGCTCGGTTTGAATCGGAGATTTCAGGAAATGAGCCAAAAAGTTGCTTATTTTATTGTCCCCCTTGTGCAGCATTTCATTATCGTCATACAGGCTTCTCCTGTGAGGCACTGGCCTTTCGCAGGCTGCAGTGTGACACGAAGACGTAGTGCTAACATGTGGACCTTGCGCTGCCTGGAGAGGTTGGGCTGGATTCCTTTCCCGGTGTGCCATAACATCCAGAGGATGCTGGACGCCACATGCCCTGTGTTTATGATGAGCTGTGCGGAGTAGGGTGGGGTTTTTTCTTCTAAAATCCCAGGGGGGAGGTGTTTCATGAGAGTGGAAGTTCAGCTTAAAAAAAAAACCAGGGTCTGAAGGTCAGTAAATGTGACCTTGGGATGCGCTGGGTAACCTTGAAGGACTGATCTAGGTCCCCAGCTTTCCTCTGGCGGATGAGTTCTGCAGGGACAAACTCTCGGTGATGGGCTGTTCCTACTCTCTTCACAGGAGAGGGACAAACAGGGACCGTGGCAGCCTTGGTCTTCTGCTTTCCCATTCTTTTCTGCGTGCTAGGGGGAAGCCTTATAGTCAAACCCTGTATTGTCCCTCTGCATCTTTCCCTAAAACCTTGGGTGTGCTATGCTCTCTGGGAACCAGGACGTGGCCCCTGCGCCCTCTGGGTTATCTCCTCCTCCACATTCACCTTATCTCGTTTGCTTTGTCATGTCCCGCTCGTTACATCGAGCACAGAACCAAACCCGGGTTGCTCCTGGTGTTCCCCAGCCGGCAGTGTAAGAGCTTGGAGCAGCACTGTCGGGAAGAGCTTATCCTGAGAAGGGGCTGGTGGTGGTGGTGGACTCTGCTGTGCCCACCTCAGTGGGCGTGGGGTGGATGTATGCTTTATACTCAAATTTCTTCCAGTGCAGGAAATACCAAAGATTTGGCCTGAATCCTCTTAAAAAGCGGATTTCTACTTTGAAGGCGCTGCGTGCAATCAGCGGGGTGGTCTCAGGCCTCTCTGAAGCTGGACGAATTGGGGGTGTCGTTAATGCCCTGCCCTTGAACAATGACTCTTTGTAGTTAGGAGGGTTAGTGATTATAGGAATTAGTGGTTCAGAGGGCAAAAGCTTCAGATGCAGTTATATTAGGAGAAGTATCTTGGGAAGGGAACGTTGTCCTGCTCAGCAGACCAGCCTCCCGCGTGGCTCCGGGAACATGCAGCTTGGTGCAATACAGGTTTGGGAGAAACACGGATAACTGAGTCCGTGCATGCAGCGGGAAGAGTCTCCCCTCATGGCAGCCGAACGTGTCACCCCTTCGAGGGAAGCTGGGCAAAGGGACAGCCTGCTGCCACCCGGCCGGCCCTGGCCCCCTGCGCTCCACCGACTTCATCTGAACCACGGCAAAGGTGGCTGCCCACCCGTGGGGGCTCTGGGTGCTGCCCCCATGAGCGGTGAACCGGGGGCTCCCAGTCGCCTGCCCGCGCCTTCGCAGCAGAGAGCGAGGCAGTTTTTGCTTTTTTGCTGAGCACTGAAATTCCCACTGAACCCCAGTAGCTGCTATGGGAGCTGGGAAGTGACTCCAGGGTCGGTTTTTGCAGGCTGAGTTTGCTGATTTTAAGAATTGCACCCGGAATACGGACAGGCAATGTCTCCGGAGCGACGCATTTGGCTCTGGATCCAGCGCAGGCTCCCCGTGATCCTACTGGCTCTGCGCTGTGCTGAACTGGTGTTTCATTGGACTGAGTCCTAATACCGAGTGTGTGTCTGCTCTGGTATGTTAAAAAGGAGTGGAAATGCACCTTTTTTCCTCCTCTATTTACATTACAGCTTCCCTGAGACTGTACCTGCTTCCTGCTATGCGCAGGGTACAATGAGCTGTCACTTTGCTGCCTACAGTCCAGTTCAGAGAAGTTGGTTAGGGCGCAGAGAGGTTAGGGAGCCCATTTAGCTTTCTCTGATGTTGTTAATTATCCATCGCTTCTTGTCCTACTTCCCTTACCAGCATACAGCAGAGTGCCTGGTCAGTGGGCGCTGACACCCGTGAAAGCCCTTGTGCTGTCTTCTGGGTCGGGTGGCTCAGCCCCGTGGTGATGCTCTGGAACTGCTCCTTGTGCCACCTCGTCTGCCGTTCCCAGGGTATTGATCTTGCTTCCATCCTTCCTGGTATATCCGAAAAGTCTGCTTTATTCTTTTTTTTTTTTTCCCCCCCCCATTTCCTTGTCATAGCTTTGAGTGCCTTTATTATTTCTTCTTCCCTCCTCTGGCATAGGTATCTTCTGCTTATAATCTTCTTAGCTGCCTCTGAGCACCGAGGCAGCCTGTTCGTTTCAAAGAATGCTCCTTTAAAGGCAGGTGTGATCCACACTTGTCCAATTCTTTCTTTTCCCCTGCGACCTGAAGGGCCTGAAAATATTTGTGTGATCATTTCCCCGACACGTGCCCCCAAGCACTCGTTGGCTCTCCTTCTAAAAATTGCATCCCTGCTCCTCATGAGAAATCATCCAAAAGCAAAGCACCGCCTGCACTGCACTGCAATTAACAGCTCTCTAATGAAACACTGGTGGAGGGAGCTTTGCGGTGCCGGGCAGCAGCAGCTCGCAGAGCTCATTGCTCGTGCTGACGTGGTACCTGGAGGAGGCTCCTGTGGTCTTGGGCAGCCCTGTAAGTGCACCAGCATCCTGGGCTAAAAAGATGGACACTTTTGAGGCCAGAGGCAGGACTGCCTGTCCCTGCTGCTCCCATCCAGGCTGCCTGAGCCCCGCCACTGCCGAGCTGAGAGCAGGACCTGAATTACAGACAGAAAACAGGTTGGACGGGGCTTTGAGCAACCTTTTCTGGTGGGAGGTGTCCCTACCCAGGGCCAGGGGGGTTGGAACTGGATGATGTTTAAGTTCCCTTCCAACTCTAACCATTCTATGATTCTATAAAATCTGTCAGTGCAAACATGGTGGCACTGGGACACTCCATCCTGCTCTGCACAGAGCCAATGAGCTGCTGTGTGTCCTCTCTGGTGCAAAAGAGTAGATCCATTGAAAACCACCATACCCCCAGCCCATGGGTAATCACTGCCTTCCTGGTGAGGCACCTGGAGCAGGCGATTGACCCCAGGCAGCTCTGGGCAGCACGGTGCCCAGGGCCCCCATCGCACCAAGATTTGATGCCTTGGGACAGGGTTCAGCGCAGCCGGGCGGCTGAGCGAGGAGCCACCGGAGAGCTGCTTCCCTCCTGTCTCACAGAGGTGGACGGAAACGTGGCTTGAGGAAAGTCCAGGTGCTCAAGGGAGACGCAGGACTGCCGAGTCGGGCGCTCTCCATCCACCCCCTTCCCCATCTCTGGTTCTCCCAGTGCATGTCATGACTTTGTTCAAAGTGGAACAGCTTCAGCGTAGAAGGGTGAGGGGGGATCACCCCAGCGTAACCCTTGAGGGAAGCAGGATGCTCTGTGCAGTCTGAGACCTGGCAGTTGAGTCCCAAATGGCTCGAATGGACCCAGGAGAGACTTGGATGTAAGTCTGTGCTTGCCACATAAATCCCCTGCGGCCGGGGTCCTCTGCCCATCACCCAGATTCTGCCTGCACGGAAGGTGCATCCACACCAGGGCATGGGCTAAACTGAACTGCAGCAGCCGAGATGTTGGTGGATTCTGCTCAGGAGCTGGGGCATCCCTTCAGAGATGGCTGTAGGGGGTCAGTGGTTTCATTTTGGAGAGCCAGAGGGGAGTCCTGGAGGCAGCCAGCTCAAGTCAGACTTGTTCAGCCCTATCCTTGTGTCTCAGCAGACATGCATTTAAGATACCCAGCTAAAACACCTCGTTTTGGCTGCAAAAGCCAAAAAGTGGAGTGTGGTATACCAGCACCTCTGCACTAGCAACGCCACCTCCTTCTGCAAGATGCTTCCTTACTTCTTCAATGGTTTCCTGCTTCTCATATTCTTGAAAATGCATCTGCATCATTTATCTGACCCTCACACACAGTCACAGCCTTTACAGCCTCTGCCTTGGCTCCTATTACACTTTCCAAGGCCTCTTCATTGCCTGGGTCCTCTGATCTTTCCGCCAGCACCCATGTTTTATGCCTTGGTTATGCCTCCCTTCCTTTTAATTAATTTTTCACAGTACCTTGCTTGTCCCTGTTGCCCTCTTTTATTTAATTTATTGCTCACTAGCCATCATAACCCCTGGGCAAGCCTTTAATTTATCTCTTCCCGTGTCCCGTTGCCCCCTCTGTCCTTTCCCTTTATTGATTTCTCCAGTTTGATTTCGCCCTGTGCTTGCCAGCATCGTCTCCTACTCTTCCCTCCATCTCAAAATTGCTCAGCTGGATTTCTCGGCCTGTTAGTGACCTTGCTGCCTTGTAATTCCTGGCCCCAGAGGGCTAAGATTGCTGTTTGTTGGGTCCACACCTTGCTTGTGCTTAGTTTCTCCGCCAACCTCCAAGTGTCTCAAAATTAACTCTGCGTAGTTCCTGTTAAAGTTGCTGTGATAAGGAAATAGTCCTTTTCATAGAATCACAGAATGGTTTAGGTTGGAAGGGACCTTCAAGATCACCTAGTTCCAACCCCCCTGCCCTGGGCAGGGACACCTCCCACCAGACCGGGTTGCTCTAAGCCCCATCCAACGTGGCCTTGAACCTCCAGGGATGGGGCAGCCACAGCTTCTCTGAGCACCCCCAGCCAGGGGCTCACCACCCTCACAGGCAACAATCTTTTCCCAGTATCTCATCGAAATCTCCCCTCTTCCAGTTTGAAGCCATCACCTCTCGTCCTATCACTACATGCCCTTGTAAAAAGTCCCTCTCCAGATTTCTTGTAGGCTGCTTCAAGTGGAAAACTATAATGGAAAACTGCTAGGAGGTCTCCCCAGAGCCTTCTCTTCTCCAGTCTGAACACCCCCAGCCTGTCCTCCCAGCAGAGGGGCTCCAGCCCTTAGATCATCTCCATGGCCTCCTCTGTCCCCCCCCAACATCTCCGTGTCCTTCTGCTGCTGGGACCCCCAGACCTGGACCCAGTATTCCAGGTGGGGTCTCCCCTGAGCAGAGCAGAGGGGCAGAATCCCCTCCCTGGCCCTGCTGCCCACCCTGTGGGGATGCAGCCCAGGGGGTGGGGGGCTTTCTGGGCTGTGAACGCACATTATTGGGTCCTATTGAGCTTCTCATCCACCAACACCCCTCCACCAAATCTAAGAGGTTCGATGGCCATAACCTGTTGTAGCTTCTCTGCTGAGTTGCCTGCAGGCCGGCAGCCGCTCCCGGGGACAGGGATGCACTTGCAGGGTTGGAACCTCCACCAGGTTTCAGCTCTGACCAGGGGGAGAAGTTTGTGCTCTCAGCAGCTCTTTATTCCTGCCCTTACCCTGGAGATCAAAAAATTACAACTGTACCTGCCCTGGAGAGACCTTGGCTGCTCACAGCCCAACTCTCTTTCTGTTCTGAAGCTTTTTCCTTGTCTGCCTTTAAATGGTGAGGATATTGTGGAAGGGGAGTGGGAATAAATGACTTTTCTTCTGTCTTTTCGCTGCCCCCCTCCCCGCCGCAGCCCGGCTCGCAGGAGCTGGGCGCCCACAGGCTCAGACAAAGAGGGAACCTTCAGCTTTGCTTAATGATTATGGAGAATTGAATGCTCTTATTTACGATCCATAAATATATGGTCCATTTCTTTAGAGACCAGTTCCTGCTGTTACCACAGCGGGGTTTGGAAAACACGTTACTGCAGATACAGGGTTGTTCTGTCATCCGTAACCCTGTGATTTGCAGGCTGAGCCCAAAAGTCAGAGGTGGGAGAGGGTCAGAGGTGGGAAAACCACATGCTTTAAAAAACAGACAGCAAGGCAAGCAGTTACCTGCTTTCCTCCAGAGCAGGCAGAGGACATCGGGATGCTGTAGCTCAAAACTGTGATTATCGACGTAGTTCCCTGAGCTGTCCGTGCTAAAAAATACTCTGGTTATTCCTGTGCTCATATACGTGGCGTCCGTTTTCCTGGGACACCGTGTAACTGAGCTGGTTATGTTTGATGAAGGACCAGAGCAAATAAAGGTGAGTTTGAAACTGTCTCTGGCAAAAGACGTGTTTGCATATGTCACCTCCCCTCTCCCAGGGCATCAAATTGGTAAGCCCTTGAGTATATCAGCCCTGGGATGTTATCACTGTATGGGAAATGGGGAAATAAAAAGGGCATTGCACGGGCCACATGAAGCTTAGCAGATCTCAGATAGGCAGCGGAGGAGACGGCTGAGCTCCGGGGCACGGCGTGTATGGATCAGAGAGGTCTGCCCAGCCTGGCAAGAGCAGCTTCCTGGCAAAGGAAAATCCTGCAGATCCCCATGAGTCTGTCCCCAGGAAACTAGTTGAACGTTGTAGGTTTAAGCAGTAGGTTGGTTATAAATACTTGCAGTTCTGCAGGGAGGTACTGGCATGGTTCTGTTTGGCTCGGAAAGAAGATAAGGGAATGGTATCATTGAAATTGTCTGTGCCCCAGGTGGAGCTGGCTGCTGCGTTCAGCAAAGATGTGCAGGATGGGACGCGAAAAGTGGGAATACATCTCAGCCTACGGCAGACCTTCCTCCAGTCAGCGTGGTCTGACGTTAAATGCCACAGTCCTTTGTTGGACTAGTTTATTCCATTGATTTTAGTCTATTAATTCTCTCTTATTCTTTTCTTTTTTTCTTTTTAGTTCTTCCTATTTTCTATTCTTCAGTCTTCATTTGAGTTTGATATCATAGATAGGATCATTCTATAAACTCTAAAGGTAGGTCATTTTTCCTGCTGCTTTCAGGGAAATCTGTAGGTGTCTGTGAAGTGCTGAGCCTTTTTCCAAATTAAGAATCTCTCCTTGTCCATCTTCAACAATTTTGATCACTGGATGGGAAAAGTAGACCAGCTTCCTTCTACCTCTGTTACTTTATATCTACAGACGCAGAATATCCTTTTTTTCATGTAGGAAGAACCCCCTGCCCTACCCATATAGTAATTTGGGCTGGGAGAATTTTTTCCCCAACCTATAGAAAGGAACTTTTAAAGACCAAGCTTATGAGGACAGGCTGAGAGAATTGGGGGGGGGGGGGGGGGGTCGGGCGGGAGAAG
>VZSF01006774.1:36328-141154 GCA_013398295.1 Chionis minor | reverse complement strand
GGGGGGGGGCGTTCAGCCTGGAGAAGAGAAGGCTCCGGGGAGGTCTTAGAGCCCCTTCCAGTCCCTAAAGGGACTCCAGGAAAGCTGGGGAGGGACTCTGGATCAGAGAGTGGAGCCATTGGACTAGGGGGAACAGTTGTAAACTGAAAGAGGGGAGATTTAGATTAGATTTAAGGAAGAAATTCTCTAATATGAGGGTGGGGAGCCCCTGGATGGGGTTGCCCAGAGAAGCTGTGGCTGCCCCATCCCTGGAGGTTCAAGGCCACGTTGGACGGGGCTTGGAGCAACCTGGTCTGGTGGGAGGTGTCCCTGCCCAGAGCAGGGGGAGGGACTAGATGATCTTTAAGGTCCCTTCCAACCCAAACCATTCTATGATTTGGGTGATCAGTCAGTGATAGAGCTGTATCCATTAGACGAGACTTGAGATTGAAACTTAGATGTGCCTAAATAAGCAGGGAAATGGAAACCGAGACAACTCCCTTTGTCACTGCAACTTGGGCAAGCTTAAAAAGTGCAGAAGAGAGCTCTACTTTGCTGTTAGACCTAGAAAAAGCGGCCTTTGCTTTTTTTTTTTTTTTTTGCAAAGTTTGTATTGAGACAGCAAGTGACAGACAACAATGCGTGACTTTGGATAATTTATCTTCTATTGTGAACTGTCGTTCTTTTGTGAAATACCCGAGGCCCCTCCGCGTGGTGATTGATTCAACACGTCTGCCTTCCCCTGTGAATGACATCTCTTCTCGTCTCCATAGGCTCTCTGCAAATGAGGAGCTATAAATAAACAACAATATCTCTGTTTGCAGGGGGTGGAGAGCTGCACTGGAGCTTTTCCTTTGTACGTTGTAAACAAAAAAGGACAGTTAAGGGATACTGTTAAGTCAAAGCCGTACGGAAATGGGGAACACACACAGATGCTGCTTTGTGGCACGTGAAAGCTACAGTATTTTAAAAACATGTGGTACTATTTTGTCATTTGAGGAAAAAACATAAAAGGGCATGGAGAGTTTATAATACGGAACAGGCAAGCCCTTCAGTGAGCTTTTTCTTTCTCATGCCCACAAGCAGGGTACAAACGATGGCATTCATGGTCCTGGAGGCTCCAGACTCGGTGGACTGGCAAAAGCGATGCACCGAGCAGGGGGTGAAAGCCCCCGCCGCTGCTGCGTCTGGCTGGCCCAGGGGGCTGGAGGGAGCTGCAGTTGCCTTTAGCAGCTGTGGAAGGTCTGCTCGTGCCTGTTTGTGGGGAGATTTGGGGAAAAAGAACGTTGCTGTAGGGGCTTGGTGCTGTCAGCTGAAGGTGAAAGCCATGGCGATGCCTCCTGTATAGTGGATGTAGTGATACGGAGGAAATTAAAGGTTGTGTGTTATTAGCAGCGTTAATTGGAGCTGTGGAAATTTGAAGAGCAAGGTAAAATTTGGGTTCTTCTCTGTTTTTTGGCATGGGCAACCTTGGCACGGGAAAGTGACTTCATGGCTCGCTGCCGGGCTGGTGCACCTTACCGGGGCCACCGGGGCAGCATGCAAACACGACTGTGGCAGTTCCCATCGTCTTTACAAGGATTTCCCAACCAATGAGTTATTGAGAAGTGCCTCATTTCATGTAAAAAGAATCATTAAACATTTAACGTAGAGCTGTTCCACTGGGGTTTTCAAAACCAGGCTCAGATGATGTTGCTGGCTGCTTCACAATGACTTGCTTGGCTTTTCATGGCACTTCACAGTCTTTCACAGTCCCAGGTGCAGGCGAGATGCTTGTGGCTACAGATAAGTCAGTGGTAAATGTTCTGATCAGAGAGGGAAGCTGGTCTTCTGTCGGTCTCGGTGTCTGGCACGTGGGTTTTTATTCAAATGCACATTAGTTCAAAAGCCGAAGGTCAGAGACAGGGCTGCTCAAAAGGTCTTGGATTAATTTGTGGCACAAGCCCGAATGTCGGAGCCATCTGCCTGCTCGTAACGGACCTCAGAAGTAAAGCCAGGCAGCACTGTTTGTATTTCTTTGGAGGAGTAGTTGAAAGCAAGTTCAGCCCCGTTTGCCTGGACACCGGGCTGGTGGAGGTGCTGTGAGCTGGGCTGGGACACGAGCCTTGCAGAGCGAGTACATGGGGTTTTCCGGCTTGGACCCAGCTGCACTCAGTTAAGAGTCTTTCTGTGATTTTATAGGGCCGTTTTTCAAAGAGAAATGACCCCAGAAAATGGTTCCCTGAGCTTTTCTTTATAGCGGTGGCATTTCTTCCTCATAAGCATTTTTCCACAGAGCTGTCTCCTTGGTAAACTGTAATCCATAGATCACAAGTTCCATCGCAGAGCCGCATGTGGCATGAAAATCCTTCAGCATCTCTTATCAGCATCTGATTCAATTGCAAGAGAAAACAAAGCCGCAGGAGGGGCTCTGCCTGCTGCTCCCTGCTGTCCTGCTCGCCCTCTGTCTGTCCTTCCAGTCCTGCCACACCTAATGGTGGCATCCAGAGGGAGATGTCCCACCTATTGCAGGCAGGGACACGGCTGGTGTCAGCTCTATGCACAGACTGGTAAAGCATCTCCTTGAGACAGCACTGCTTTGCAGCGCAGCAGGCCAGGCACAGCACCTCAAATGCAAGATGCCATGGCCGGTGTCATGGTGTCTGAGCTGGAAAATTGGGTTTTATCAATGCTTATCAATATCTAAAGGGCGGGTGGCAAGAGGATGGGGCCAGACTCTTTTCAGTGGTGCCCAGCAACAGGGAAAGGGGCAACGGGCACAAACTGGAACAAGGGGAGTTCCATCTGAACATGAGGAGGAACTTCTTCACTTTGAGGGTGGCAGAGCACTGGCACAGGCTGCCCAGAGAGGTGGTGGAGTCTCTTGACTCTGGAGACGTTCCCAACCCGCCTGGACGCCATCCTGTGCAACCTGCTGTAGGTGGACCTACTCTGGTAGGGGGTTGGACTAGATGAGCTCCAGGGGTGCCTTCCAACCCCGGAGATTCTGTGAAAGCTCTCGTGAAGGCAAGACAAGGGAGTAGAGATGTAGCTCCTGCATCTGTGACATGCCCCCCATCCCATCTAGAGCTGTAGGGGAACAGGGAGCACCCTTATGGCTAATGCCAAAGTCCCTCTGCCCTGACAGCCTCTGCTGGGACTAATGCTGCAGCAGCCCCGTGGATGGCAGTGGGGCTGAAGAAGTACATGAGGTCTGTGATGGTGCCCTGACATCACCTCCACACCATGAAAATAGGATGGTTCCTACTACGGCGCAGACTGGCTTCCAATCTGGTCCGTGAGACCTTCTGACACATTCCTCCTTTCTCTCTGTTCCTCAGTGCCTGTGCTCTGCCTACCCTAATTTCACTTATGGACATACTTCTATAGTGTCTACAACAGTGCGTCAATCCCTAGGGCATGGTTGGGGCTTCTTTGCCTTCATCTTTTGTAGCATCTGTGTCCACTACCACAGCACCAGAGCTGCCTTCCTGGTGGGGTGAAGCCCATTCTCAGGCAATAGCATGCTACTGGAAGAACATCCGCCTGCGTTCAGCTGACTTGTACTTTCTTCTTAAGCCTTGGTATTAATATCAAACTTGCAAAATTGCAAGGTATTAGGTTTTTATAGAGACACTGCTCTTTGTGTGACGAGGCAGCTGATGGAAGTCTTAATACTGCAGGTGGTGTGCTGCCAATCCGTCTAAAGCTGTACTGTATTAGTGCTCCGGTATCAGAAATATCCCTCCAACGGAGAGCTTTGGAAAGCAGAGTGCGTTGCCTTTCTGTCTGGGCATGTGCACGCACGCTGCGTTTCTGACTTCGGGTTTGCATTTGCAAAGAATCTGTCACATCAGTAATGCCTCCTATGAATTTGGATATTAGTGTGAAAAAAAAAAAGAAAAGAAAAGAAAAAGAAGAACATCCCATTTCTGAAAATGTCGGGTTGCAAGACAGCCACTGGGGTGCGAGGAGAGGACACAGCGAGGTGGCTGTTCGCAGCTGTCCCCGTGGGGTTGTATCTGCAGAACTGGGGGACACTCAGTAGCTACCAGCCCCATGAAGGTGCTCACTTTTTTTTCCTCTGCCCTCTTCCATATTCCTCTTCCATGCTCATCCTCTCCTTTTCCTGGTGTGAGGCAAGACCACGGGGAAATGGCTTGTAGCTCTGGTCAGTCTGGGGTCCTGAGCCTCCCCGGAGGTTGGGGACCCTGCCTGGCTCGGGGTCCATATCCAGACCCTCGTCCAGGGGAGGCAGTGGAAGGGATGCCTGGATGTCTGAAGTGATGTTTCGGTGGGTAACTACCATTTTTTTAGTATCAAGAATCTGCTTTCTTCTGGGCCACTTCTATTTTTCAGTTCTAAAAATAACCCAGCAGAGTAGGCAGGAAACAAAATATATAATTTATAAAAAAAACAACCACCCAACACTGTTGCCGTTATTGTGGACGATAACATTTTTAGAAAATTCTTTTCTTCTTTTCTCGCTAAAATTCTCTGTAGTGAACAGGCCTGTTTTTCCCCACCTTGTTCCGATCAGCGAACACACCTTAATTCAAGGTAAATCCTGCTCATCCCTCCATGGTCCATCCTTCCCTCACTCTGTACATCGTCCATCACTTCTCTCCATGTTTAACGCCAGGAGCACAGCTGGGATGAAGGGCTGGGGAGGGAAAGATGTTGTGTCTCTAAAAATTCCAGCTGCAATGATGGAACAGCTTTCAGCGTGGTAGGAGCAGTTAGGGCAAAGCGTGCGAGTGGATTAATATGCAATATGTTATATGAAGTAACTTGGTGATTCTCAATTAATGCCCTAATTGCCTTTTTTTTAATTATTGACTCCGAAATTACCGAGCTGAGTTGTAAATGCTATGGAATATAAAATTGAAGGACTCTTTATTGACATTTTGGAATTACAAATTATGTTTGTTGTGAAAAAATGAGAAACTGTCTGTTTAATTGGTTGTAGGTTGCAATTTGTGTGCACTTAGGTAAGAAAAATACAGCTATCTAGGGGACCATTAAAGAGCACTTTCCTTGGAGTCAGCAAAGTCCAGAGCTGGGAAAGAAACAGATCTATATTCTATAAAACTTCAAACTAACAAGTAGCTTGGTCCGAGGGATTGCTCTTGGCCTCGGGCAGGCTAGTGGTGGGATGGCCAAGAGAGAAGACGACGGAGCTTTTGGATTTTCAAACCTCAAAAAGAAAAAGCAAAAGAAAAATCTCCCGGCTGAGGTGACCTGACCTTTCTTTACATCGCCTTGTGAAACGTGGGGTCAGCCCCCTGGGTCAGAAGAAGTTTCTGGCTGCAAAGAGGAATTTGGGATTCATCTCTCCTAAAAAATAGATGGCAAAGGCTGAGCTGCTTATCCAGGGAGCCTGCCTGGTCTGTAGACAAAAGCAGTGGTTCCTCCCATCTGGCATGGATTTCCTCAGAAAAGGGAAAGCTAAACTCTCTTTGCCTAAAGCAGCTCTTGTTTGGAGGAAAGTGAAAGCCAGCACACGGAACAACGCTGCAACACCCCGCTCGGGGGGAATAGGAGGTCTCCAGAGCAGAAATGCTTTGGTCCCGTGCCACGACGCCATGGGATACGACACTGTGGGATAACCAGGCACGTGTCTCAACACAGAGTGGGGGGCTCTGCTCTCCAAAATAGCTTCCCCCAGGAGGGCAGCCCCACGCGGGTGTCTTTCTGACAAAGCCCTTGGAAAAACACCACTGAAAGCTTGCTAGTGCAGAAAAATCCATTAACACCTTTAATTAGAAGTGAAGCTTATATTCTGGGCAGCAGAAGCCTCTGGAGATTAAAGATCAACATTTAGAGTAAGAAGAGGCTCTGCTCTTCCTCGCTGGATGAATCACAACCTTTGGCACAGGATCTCTTTGCGGAGAAGGAAAGCGGGGCTGTCTGGTGTCATCGTTTTCTGTCGGTGAGGAGGAGGAGGGAGACGTGTCTCCGTGTGCCCTGTGGATACGGCGTAGTCCTGCCGGCACCTCCTGCCTGCGCTGCGCCTCGCCTCGCTGCGGGGCAGCTCTTCTCTCCTTAAGGCCGGGTGTCTGCCATCTCCACCTTGTCACCAAGCCGTCTCCTGTCCTGCTGGAAGCCGAGGTGATGCTGAAGTAGAAGGCCTCTCGTCTTCAGCTGGTGTCAGTCGCTGTAGGTCTTGCAGGGAGGGCAGGACAGACTCACCCTGCCCTTTTAAGGGCTTGTAACTGCAAAATGTGCGGCGGCGTTGGAGCAAGATGGGAAAAGTCAAAGCTCCATCCCTCCACGCGGTGCTCTGCCATGGCCAATATTGGGAGAGGCCACCGGGCACTCTTCAAAGCGGTGGAATGGGTGACGGAAGGAGGAGTTGCTCATACAGGGTACATCAGGACGCTGCTCTCCTGGGATCCTTTTGCTCATCGATGGGCTTTGCGAGCTTGCACGACAGTTTGCCTCTTTGGCCTCCATTCGCACGATGCTTCAGGCCATCTCTGCATCCGTCTGGGTCCACTCTGCCCAGCGCGGGGGTGTGCACCGACATTTAACCTGTGGTCCTGCACCCCTAGAGTCAAAGAGGGCTTTGCCGTTGCCATCAGCGTTGGTTGTATTGAGCTGCAGCTGGAGAGCGCTAAGTTTACCATCCCACAGCAACTGCCTTTGAAACAATATAATTAATAGTAATACCTCCTGCCCCGGGCTGAGATTTAGTTGACGAGCAAGCGTAAGTTCCTCCTGTGATTTTTTTTTTCCCCCCTATTTGTTTTACCCAGATCTAATCGATGCTATAAAGGGCAAAGCGGCAGTATTATTTATTTATCGTGGGAGCAGCACGGCAAACAGTCTATCACTTTGCAGTTCGCTGACCAATGCTCCAGATGATCAGCGGTTTTTTGCTCTCTTTGCAGGGAAGTCCTGCAGGGAACGATACATCAATAATGCAGTGATCACAGGGTTCGATGGTATGTCTGCCTTTCAGAGATTTCGTTGCTCTCCGTAGTGGTAACATTGGGGTTTTTGTTTGACAGAACAAAAATAAAAAGGGGGAGTTTCAATTCAAGTTTTTTAGGTTAACAATGACTTTTTCAGTGCAAATTGTCATAGAAAGTATTTTCGTTCGAAGCTGTCATGTTTTTAATGAGAAGAGTGAAAGCTGTAACATTTACCGAGACACAGTAAATTGTAACTTGGGGTTTTAATCTAAGAAAAAGGACATAGTGGATATATTTTTCTCCAAGTCTTGTGATTTCATTTCACGAATTTCATGGAAAACCCTTTCCGCTTCCTGACCGGCTGCTCTCCGGCACTGTCGAGCAAGGGGTAATTTTCTAATAGATTGGAGAGGATTCCTTTGCAAGGCCACGCTCCCTGTGGCGGCCGTTTGTCCTGACCCGGGGCAGTGTGTCTCGCTCCCTGGAGACTGCCGCTTTCATTCCAGCGAACACTTGTGCATCTCATTTGGAAGGATCTCTTTTTCACAGCGCACGCTTATTCTTCAAGGGCAAAATTTGCTTTCAAGCCCCGCCAGAACAGCGTGGGCTGCCGAAGATAAGAGTGACAAATTGGCACGCAGGGAATAAACTTGGGTCCTTGAATGCCGTCGCCGTACCCAGCCTTCCCTCAGATGAAACACGAACTGGGGGCACGGCGCTTTGGCAGGTCACCGCCTATTAAATGTCCTCCTTAGGATGCTGAGAACATTTGCTTTCTTTCCCTAACAAGATGGTTTGCCCCGTCCTCCCATCCATAGTGCCGCTCTCTGCCTCTGCAGCCTTTCTCCTCAACCAGTTCCTATTTATCCACATCCTAATTAGCAGTAATTGCCTCATATCATAGAATCGTTATGGTTAGAAGAGACCCTTAAGATCATTGAGTCCAACCATTAACCCAGCACTGCCAAAGCCACCCCTAACCCATGTCCCTCAGCACCACGTCTGCCCAGCTGGGAAATACCTCCAGGGATGGCGACTCCACCACTGCCCTGGGCAGCCTCTTCCAATGCTCGACAACCCTTTCCATGAAGACATTTTTTCTAGTGTCCAGTCTAAACCTCCCCTGGCACAACTTGAGGCCATTTCCTGTTGTCCTATCGCCTGTTACTTGGGAGAAGAGACCGACCCCCCCTGGCTACCCCCTCCTTTCAGGGAGCTGCAGAGAGCGAGAAGGTCTCCCCTCAGCCTCCTCTTCAGCCTGAACAACCCCAGTTTCCTCAGCCGCTCCTCACAGGGCTTGTGCTCCAGACCCCTCACCAGCTTCTTTCCTCTTCTCTGGACACGTCGCTTGGGCGGCCGGGCTGGAGTCCTCCCTGGATCCAAGCACGGGTTTTCATGCCCTTGCAGCGTAGGCACGAGCCTGATGCGGGACAGTCCGTGATGCCTGAATCTGGCATCTCTGGCAGCTCCCACCCCCAGGCAAGGATCAGCAGGCGTGGGCAGGAGCGCTCCCGGCCACGTGGAAAGGGGATGGATCCAGTTACTGCCAGCAGTGACCTCCAGCATTTCACAGGGTTGGGAGCAACTGGCATCAGTGGACACCACTCCAAAACCTGCCACCTCCTGGCTCGAACAGCCACAGGGAGCCTTGCCGAGGAGATTTCATGGATTGTGCCTACAGAAAGATTTTTTTAAGCCTCTCGGTTTGAGCTGGGCTTTTCCAGAAGGGGGTTATTAGCTGCTCGTTGTGTCCTCTCCGCTCAGGGCTGGATTTGGAGGAATCCCAGCAGCATCCTTTCGGTCAAGACCAGCCCTGTGGCAGCAAGGAGCAGCCTCGGGATCTCTCCAGGAGGGTACCCTGAAGTGTCCCCAGGTATGTCCCCTCTTGTCATCCCTGTGGAAGAAGACCCATTGACCTTCACTGGGGCTCTGGCTGGTGAGGAGCAGCCTTGGCCGTGCAGCTACCTATTGATCCAGCTCTCGACGAGCCGGTTCGCGGTTAGTGGGACAGTTGGGGTGTAACGCACAAATACTTGGTCTGTCGAGAAGCACTTGGCAGCCTGTGGGTAAATATTATTAGAGCGGCGAGTAGCAGTGACTCTATCAATACTGTCCCGCAGATACGGCACATCCGCTGCTGGCATGAATGAGCCCTGGGCTGAGCAGAGCAGCCCGCGCTCCCACCAGCTGAGGGTCAGTCAGGCTCCCCGGTTCCTCCACGGAGCCACGCACAGTCCCTTGAGGGGCGAGGTGTGTCCTTGGGGGTCAGAGAAAATACATCTTCCACGCTTCTTCAGCCTCTGGAGAAATAACCACACCGGGTCTGCGTTGCCCCTGGAAATGGTCTGTAAAGAGGGGGTGACCCCCAGAGGCAGATACCCTGCTGATTGCAGCTGGGGCTCCCAGAGTATGCAGAGCCACTCACCTGCATGGGGCTGGGGCTTTCCCAGTACGTCACTGGGGCAGAGCGTGGTATCTGTGTGCAGCGGCTTTAGCCAGGTGTGGAATGCTGGACGGGAGAGCGGGGGGGTCACCATGCCCCAGCCTCAGTGGGAAGCCTGTGCCTGCTCGGACCTCCAGCTGGGGAGGACCAGGCAGCTTGTTTGGTGAGGGAAGAAGTGACAGGGAAGGGCTCGCACACATCTGGCTCCGCAGCGGTCGCATCCAAGGAGGAAACTTGGATTTTAGTGAGAGGGTTTGCAGTATAGCACATAGATCAATAATATGATGCGCAGCAGCTGCTATCAGTAAAGTGTGTCCACGAGCCTCATTAACATTGGCTTATGAATGCAATTGAGTGTAATTGTTCACTGTGCTTAAAAACCAGAACTGGGAGAAATTGCCAGAATATATCCTCTGGGTGTGAACTGCTGGAAATAATGGAGCCGAGGGGTAGACGTTCATGTTCAGAGCAGTGTGAAAGAAAGCAGGGCTGTGATTTAAGGAAGCAAATAAAACATTTCACCTGGTGCCACGGTTTTACACAGCCAGCCAAGTGCTTACAGCTTCTTCTGCTCTCCTGCGAAGCGTGCGGTGGAGGCAGAGTGGCAGAGGAGATGGGCTGTGCCTGGGCTGGGATTCCTGACTCCAGGGTCCCCAGAGTATCCAGGGATAGTCCCCGGACTAGCATCCCCCAGCAGGCTGGCGTCTCCCAGGAGTGCAGTGTCAACCTGCTGCCTCTGAGCGGTAGGAAGGTGTCCCTGGGGATGGATTTCCTTAAGAAGCAGCCTGGAGGGATCTCTAGGCTGTCGCATCAGCCCCTCACCATCCCTCCACCATTGCTCCCACCTCCTGGTGCTCATGATCCAACCCAGCTGTGGCCAGGACTGAGCCTGGGAACCCGTGCGTGATTCAAGTACCTCTTCCAAAGAGAAACACAGTTAAGATGTCAACAGTCAGAGACTCCCCTGCCCCCCTTGTCACTTGTGCCAGTGGTTAATCATCTCCCTGTTAAAATTTGTGCCCTTTGTCTCATTTGAATTGGTCGGGCTTCGGCTTGCAGCCATTTATTCCTGCTCTGTCTTTCCCCTTTTGATTAAAGAGCCTGTTTGTATTCAGTATTGTATTCCGATGAAAGTTCTTACACAGAGTAATCACATCACCTTCTCACCTCCTTTTGATAAGCTAAACAGAACAAAGTCTATAATTTTCTCTTTGTCAAGCGTTTTCTTTAACCCTTGAATCATCTTCAGGGCGGCACTTTCTCACCCCCCCCCTTTTTTTTTTTTTTTTTAAATCGGTAAAATTTGGATGCTGAATCAGGTGTTCAAGTTTTCATATCAGAAGTGCAAAAGTCCTGCTGAGCCTCAAGCCCTGAGCGTGGAGACTTGCCCGTCCCATGGCCTGGATCTCACCCTCTGCCGCGCAGCCCCCCGGCCTCCGAGACCCCCTGCTGTGCTTGTCAAGCAGGGAGCCCCGGAATGCCTGGGAATTAGGATCCCAACGGCTGTCATGAGGATGCAGCATGGGACTGAGCAGGGTCCACATCTTCCAGCCAGCCTTGCTAGAAGCTCTTCTCCAGGTTGCAGCTTTCCACTCCGGTCTTTGTACTGATGGTCGCCCTTGTGGCCAAGAAGGCCAGTGGCATCCTGGGATGCATCAAGAGGAGTGTGGCCAGCAGGTGGAGGGAGGTCATCCTCCCCCTCTGCTCTGCCCTGGGGAGGGGCAGCTGGAGTGCTGTGTCCAGTGCTGGGCTCCCCAGTTCCAGAAGGACAGGGAACTGCTGGAGAGGGTGCAGCGAAGGGCCACAAAGATGATGAGGGGGCTGGAGCATCTTTCTTACGAGGAAAGGCTGAGGGAGTTGGGTCTTTTTAGTCTAGAGAAGAGAATGCTGAGGGGGGAATCTCATAAATTTCTACAAATACTTCAAGGGAGGAGGCCAAGAGGAGGGGGCCAGGCTTTTTTCAGTGGTGCCCAGTGATGGGACAAGGGGCAATGGGTGATAGGACAAGGGGCAATGGGTACAAACTTGAATATAGGAAGTTCCACCTGAACATGAGGAGGAACTTCTTTCCTTTGAGGGTGGCAGAGCACTGGCACAGGCTGCCCAGAGAGGTGGTGGAGTCTCCGACTCCGGAGACATTCCCAACCCTCCTGGATGCCATCCTGTGCCACCTGCTGTAGGTGGACCTGCTCTGGCAGGGGGGTTGGACCAGATGATCTCTAGAGGTCCCTTCCAACCCCTCACATTCTATGATTCTGCCCTGTGGGCTGTAAGCACCAAACCCATCCATTTGCTGGCCACCATCTGCTGTAGCAGGGATGAAGGATATTGGAAGAGGTCTGGCCATGGCTTTACCAGGTGGTCGACTGCTACTCTACAGTCCACCTGTGAGCAAAGAGAATCTCTCTTGTCCGTCTCTAGAGCCACTCCAAGTGGCGCTGAGGTCCATGTTGCTATCTCTCTTGCTGAGGTTAGGTTCTGGCTCCACCAGCCTGTGCTGACCCATCAGTGTAGTTATTTATCTCCCGATCCCACCCGTTGGCCCCTTCGGATGAGGGGTGCGAGACCCGGCACAGAGCAGTTCTTCACAGTGAGCAGTCTGAGTCTGCACGCACAGCTCCGCGCTGGCTCTGCTCCGCTAAAGCCAACTGGAGAATCCCAGTCTGTGTTCCTCCCGTTGAAGATGTAGGATGAATTTCAGTTTAAAATAACCTCAACCCTTTTATTATTGCCTTTGGAAGTAAGCCCTCGGAGAAGTCGTGTGCCAACACCTGGCTCAGTTTTGGCAATACCATTATGAGCTGAAATCTTAAACTGAATCAGGGTGAGTTACTGATCATTTGATATAAGACTTTTTTTTTCACATAACAAAGCCAGGGCAGGTACAACATCTGATACAATTTCTGATCTGGTGCCCCACCAAATTCCCCAGCCACATCTCTTTAACCTCTCTCGGAAAGCCCAGCTCAGGATCAGGCTAAATGCAAGTACACACCGGTGTTCCTATGGATCTGGAGTTAGTTTCTCCTAGCTGTGCTCTCTGATGACGTTGCTTCTTTCCCGTGGTTGTTCTGGGGACGTACCGAGTGGGTTCACCAGGCAGTGCCGGTGAGGAGGAGCTTACCCAAACCCTCGCTGAGTGTCTGCCAGGCTGGAACCACCAGCCCCCCTGTGCAGAGTGATGCGCCCGAGGCCACCATCACTGAGGACCGGGGGCACCTCCAGCTCTACTTGGGCATTTTGCTTTCTCATCCTCCCAGCAAAATATGCAGGGGAGAAAAGGAGAGACCCAAAGTGACCCAAACTTTTCTGAAACTTCCTCAAAGTTGCCGCAAGGGCTCTTGGTTGCTTCCTGGCTCCTCCAACATGGTTTCGCTGAGAGGAGCTTTTTCCTGCTGGTGAAGATACCCAGGGAGAGTGGACTGCAGGAGGCAGTGCTATGGTGGTGCATTCATTGCCGCAGATGGAAATCTGGGGTATCCTCTTGAAATCAAGGAAACTGTGGGACTCCGCAGCCACTGGACATCAAGCCCCTTAATAAATTCTCCCATCACCATCTGGGAGCCATTCCAGCGATGGTGCATCCTCCTTTCTTTGCAGCAAACCTTAGGGTGGACCCAAAGAGGGGTTACATTTGCATAAGCTTCACTTCTTTTTATCACTATCATATGATTTTTGAAAGCCTAGATATCTGAAGCGCTAAGCTCTGCGTTGAGTGTCTCATTAAATTTCCGAACCCTGCTTTCCTAGGCTCTGTTAATTAGGCACTTGATTGAAAGTCTAAATCTGAAGGCTTGGGTATTGACTACAACTTTGCTAACCTAAGGTGATCTGTTCAGTGTAGTTAAAGCTTGCCCAGCCAATTTCTTCTCTTAACATCCTTCACCCTGCTATTAAACAGGCATCACAGATTGCTGGAAAACCCTTACGGTTCTGCTGCGTTGGCTGGAGAGAGTCTCGGAGATTTATTCTAGCTCTTGAGCTCCATTGTCACTCGAGTTTTCTGCTGCAGTTGTTGGTTAATAAAGACTGCCTGTCCATTGAGCAGGTAGCAATTAATGACCAGGGAGAATTTTGTCTCTGTAGCCTGTTGGGGTTTTGGCCGGGGGTTTTTTGTTTTGGTTTGTTTTTTTACTGGAGGGTATTTCATGTAATTGCATAACAAACTGGAGCCCACTGTCAGATGCCAACGTGCTTTTCATATCTGCAATTCAGGCTTCAGTATTTTCATCTGCCTGACATGGAGATATTTAGCACCAGTCTCCCCACACAGGTTTCTAGGTGGGAGTCGGGTGCCTCATGGCGTGATGGACCTGACCCTGTGGGTCACACACCGCTGCTCCTTTGTCCAAGCAGTTGTGGGGTGTGTAACAAGGACACCGGGCAGCCAAAACCGAACAGCCTGGCTCACTGGCATATGCTGCTCCTCCACCCCACGTTGCTTCCGCATCAACTGCGGAGAGAAATCAGCCAAGCCAGGAGAGCAGATGGAGGGGAGTGAAGGGAGGGGGTCTGAGAGGTCCGTGCTCTACGCTGAGCCTGCACAGCCGGGCTGCAAGGAGGAGGAGGCAGGGGAATGCTCCCAAAACGAGCTGTCCTGGCTGCACGGCTTGGACTGGAGAGAAACAGAGGCTGGGTTAGGAGCGGGTGGTGCAGAGCTCCCAGGAGGGGACAAGGCTGGGTGATGGGACACCTCCAAGGCAATGAGTCTCAGTGAGAGGTTTGGGTTTGTCACTCATTTGGGTTTGTGCGTGTCCCCCCATTTGTCAGCCACACGCCAGCGGCACACTGAGACATCACCCGGCTTTGGTATCGGTGGCCATTTCAGGGGCAGCTGTAGCCACTGACTCTCCAGCTGTCTTCTGCTTCCCAGCGCTGTGCTAATCCAGCTGTGGTCTCCCTTCAAACTGCCGGGTCAGGCTGGGTGACTCCCCTTGCTGGGGACCACTTACGCTCAATTTTGAAAGGAAGGACTTTCTGGGTTTTGCTGTCCTAGGGTCTCGTCCACCTCATCATTCCTTTCTTTGAGTTGTCTCCTGCCATTGGTCTGCTCCAGCTGCTCCAGTATCGGCTCCAGGCTGTACATCTCCTCTCTCTTATCCCTTGACACACAGCCTTTTTCCTTCCCACTGTTCTCCTCCCCGCAACTCATACCACCTTCCTTCAATTAGCTGGCCCAGGCAGGCCTGCCGTGGCATGCCCGTTTTTTCCCGACAAAGGTGGCAATCAAGGTAGACTGTCATATAATTGAATTTTCTTCTGAAGCTTTAAGTGGGATAATCCTAAAGCTTAGTGTCGCCTCTGAGTCACAGCTAATGGCCTTGGTCACTTGTCAAATGCTTTTTTTTTTAGTTTCTTGGTCTAATCAGCATCTCTCCTTTTTTACTGTTGTTGCTCCTGATAAATATTTCTGACCTATTGGTAGGCAGAGGATTGCTAAGACTACGCAGCTCCCGGCCCTGTGGACAAGTGTGCATAGGCAGAAGGACTCAACAGTGGATTTGCAGGTGAAAAATGTTACTACTCCACGCAAGCGTGGCATTTTTATTTCCTGAAGGTAGTAGGCTTTTTCTGTTCCTCTCCACCCAGCTCCAGATTTTAAAACAAGTTAAAAGGGACAGCGGTGTGAATGTGTTGCAACGTGCAAGTCTGCACAGAACTGTGTCCAAAGTAGATGGACCAAAAGATGGTCCAAAAAAGAAAAAAAAAAAAAAATGGAGCAGCCCCTGATGTGGGTTTGCTATTCACTTTTAACAATCTTTCCAGGGTAGGATCCCACCTGCCTGCGCAGGGGTGGCAGTGACGTGCAGCCGTAAACGGGTGATGGATTAGCAGCGGACGTGTGAGCCGTAGCTGCCTTTGCTCCGTCCGGAGATGAGGATGGAGGCGCAGGAAAGGTTAAATATCTGCCTGGGGTTGCACATGAGGCGGGTGGCTGAGTGGGGACCCAACTGCAGATCCCCACCGTCCCCCAGAGCCTGCCCCACTGCCCAGCCCGACCCGGGGATGCTGCAGCACCGCGGGGGCGCCCACGCGTCCGGCACTTAGGGAGGGACGGGCTAGCGGAGGTGGAATGATGCAGAGAGTGGCTTGGGGTGAATGAAGAACCGGGAGACGGATGAAGTCAGAGGAGAGAAATTGGGTGAAACGTTGTCGTATTTATGTGCAGAGCTTGGTTTCTGATTTACTGCTGACCACTCGCAGCAGCAGCCTGTTCAAAGCAGGCAGCAGCGAAACCCTCAAAACCGGCTGCTTATAGAAAAACCCCAAACTGTGGAAGTGCCGGTGGAAACACGCAGGAGGAAGTTGCCGTCTTGTGGAAGCTGAAACGCTGGTAGTTTCCAGCGCAGCCAAGAGCCGGCGGTGAGGGCTGGACACGGCGTGTCCCTGCCCCACCACCCCACCACCTCAGGAGCCACCGTCCCCCACCGTGCCTACCGTCCCCGCCACCTTCACTGGCCTTCGGGATGTCTGGTCCTCTGCTGGTTTGGGATGTTTTCGAGTACCAGCCTCCGTAGCTTGATATTTGGGGGATTTGCTTTCCTTCTGACAGGGGTTTGTTGAGTCTCTGCAAAGCCCATGTTTTTGGGGCTGTCCCAGCTGGGTTTGCGCCACATTCGCGGCCGTGCTGACGGCTGGTGATTACCGGGTCACCATCATTTTGGTCATTACAAGCATGTAGCTGGGAAACCAGGTCCGTCTGTCGAAGATTTCGGGGTGTTGATTCACATAGGGAGGGCTGGGGGCAGAGAGCTGGGGGGTTGCTGGTAGAGGGACTTAATTCCCCTTCACCATCCTGCCTGCTGGGCAACCTCAGCACCTTCAAACCGCGCAGACACCCCGTCTTTACACGTGCAACATCTCTCCCGTGTGCTTTGCATAGCTCCAGGTGGGGCTGGCAGCAGATCTGGAGGTGGTTCAGCTCAGCTGAACGCGCTTGGTGGGCTGCAGGGGTTGCTCCTTGGGGGCAGCAGCTCAGGGACCAGCTCTCTGCAGGCAGGTGCTGGTCCTTCAAGGCATCTGAAATGAGTGGGAATGCATCAGTCACACAATCTCGTCCCTCTTTTGCGGAAGCACAAGCCTTCATTATTTTTTTTCTTTTTGACTGAAAAGATGAGACAAGGTTGATTCCTCTCTAGGCTTCATGTCAACATGCGGTGGTGGGCAGAGGGGGAGGGATGCCACGGGCAACGCAAATCTCCTTCCTTACTTCAGACCATAGCTGGCAGCTTTTTGGAATATAAATTCTAAACTGAGGAGGGCATGAAATAAAGGCTCCATTTCTCCCTCTTTCCTTCCCCGTCAGAAGAATTTGATCAAAATCCCTCTGTATTCTGCATAGAGCCCCTGGCTTTATCCTTATGTATCAGGGAGCCAGTCCAGCAAAACACTTAAGCTGGAGGGCTGTCCTGTTGCATGTAATTAGGCTGCTCGTGTGCTTGGATTTAAGCAAATAACAAACTAATTTCCTGGATCAGCACCAGGGCACTGAGCACCTTGCAGACTTGCCCCTTCCACCCTTCGCGTTGTGGAGTGCGGTGTGTTTACCGTCAGACCTCTGTTCTGCACACCTAGCGCCTGGCAGCCGGGGATCCTTTCTTCTTCCCTGGTAAACATTTGAGATAGAATCATAGAATCACAGAATCATAGAATCACTTGGGTTGGAAAAGACCTTCAAGATCATCCAGTCCAACCATAAATCTATGCCAAAACCACCCCTAACCCAGGTCCCTCAGCACCACGTGCACCCGTCTTTTAAATACCTCCAGGGACGGCGATTCCACCACCTCCCTGGGCAGCCTGTTCCAATGCTTGATAACCCTTTTGGTAAAGAAGTTTTTCCTAAAATCTAACCTAAACCTCCCCTGGCACAACTTGAGGCCATTTCCTCTTGTCCTATCAAGAGATCCGTAATCCACAAAAAAAAAAAAAAAAAATCGGAATATGTAGCTGAGTCACATGCGTTGACTCTGCTTTGTGATTAGCTACCAAAATCACCGCTTCCAGCAGAGGTGCTCTGTGATTGCTGTCTGCCGACGTGCTTGCTCGCGGGGAAGGGGAATCCATTGCGGAGTCCACAGTCGTATTCAGAGGGCGCATTTCAACGTTTCGCCTTGCTCAACCAGCTCCTGCCTCAGCTCCTGCTGTTAGGCTGCAAAATACGATCCTGGAGGTCCCAGCGTGGCACCATCCACGCTCCCCAGCACTACACACTAACGGGAGGCGTAGTTTGCCTCCAGCCCAGGGCAGGAGGGCTTGAATTTCATCATTTCCATATTGCGCTTGTTCTGTGTCCTGCATTACGTGAATGACGTCGTTGCAATAGAATTGTGAATGTGTGTTGATCTGTACTTATAAAATGGAGTTGGTTGATATACTCACTTGTGGGGTTTGATGAGATTTTCACTCTTCGGGTGATATGGAAGGTGCAGTAAATAAAGGCTGTCTCCATGTTAGTGAAAGCTTTGCAGAAACGTTTTCGAAAATGACTGCACTTTGGGTAATAAGCCAGCGGAACGGTGTATTTTCTGGGGGCAAAGCCTTGGAACAAGCCCCTTAGGCTGGGAAATTCTGCACAAATGGGGTGCAGGGGGTGGGAGTGCACGCGTGGGGCACAGCGGAACTGTGGAAGGTGCCGCTGAGTGGGGTGGACAAGGCAGGACCTCCATCAAGATTCAGAAGGACCACTGGGATTATCCTGTGGATAGCAAAGGTCAGCCTATAGCAAAGACTTAAAGATCCCATCCTATTTACTGTTTCCACTGAAGGAGCCAAGAGGGGTGGTAGGATGTGAAGCTGGGAAGATGCTCCTTCACAGAATATTCCGAGAGCAGAATTAAGGCGCCACCTAATCCGACGGCAGCACCCAGCCTGCAGCACTAACGGCCGTGGAAATCGATGGCAATTTAACTGCATACTGCAGGCGGCAAATGGTGACTGTGGAGGTGTTGGCCACTTTTGGTCCCCACTTTGGAGGTTTCAGCCTTCAGCTGGAGGGCAGACCCATGCTGGCAGGGGGAAAAGGTAAAACTGCCCTAGATGGAGGATCAGAAATCTGGGAATTCAGTCCACCAAGGAGAGGTTTGGACCAAGCAGCACTTGAGCCCACGTGTTGTGATATCGTTGAGGCTGGGGCTGTATTTTATTGTGGAAGTTGCAGATGCTGACATGCTAGGAAGTTTTTGAAGAATAAATGTCCTGTTTTTTAATACATCCTACTGAGCAAGGAAGGGATTTAGCAGAAATGATGCCATGTTGGTTTGGATCTGATGTGTTATATGCCAGAGTAGCATCTGGAGCTGTAGATGGTTAAATTAAAACCCGGGTCCATGGTCTGGAGATTATGGAGATAGTGATGTGCAGGTCCCTCAAAACGCTTAGTGCCATCAGTTCTCTGGCTTCCCCTGCCTCTCTGTGGATGACAGTCTAAGTTGTGTTCGGGAAGAATGGCAGAAAGGGGAGGTCAGGGCTTATGTCGGGCAGCAGCGTGGGTAAAGAGAGGACAAAATGAAGAGCTGGCGGTAAATAAAGTTTAAAGAAACTCTTTCTGCTGTTGAGGACAGGAGGGAGGCGTGCCGGAGACCTTCCCGAATGGGAGCAGTCTGCGATAACTCTGCTCCCCCAGGACCTTCTCACGGGACGAGAGCGTTGGGTGCCAGGGTTGTGCTGGTTAGATGCTGCCCCCAGATTTGGAAGGACGAATTGATGAGACTTTGGTTAACTGCCGCAGAGCTCACCCGGGTGGCACTGGTAAGGGACTTCGCTGACGGGGGGTGCATATGCTCGCTGCGTGCCGGTGTAGGAATAAGGAGGTAGGGTTTAATTAATTTGTATTTTGCATGGCTATCACCTCTTCTCTGTCACTGCTGCTGTCACCTCTGTAGGACTCCGGTCACCTGTTCTGCCTTCTCTGCCATGTTTCTTCAGTTACTCCATTGAATTAATGGACAGACGCGGTGTCACTGTGCACACACGCTGTCCCGTGTACTCTTCTCCGACCCTCCCGCAGAGGCAGGTTGGATGGATCTTTGATTTGACCCAGCCCAGCAGTTTGGATGTTCTTCTGGTTGGTGGTGCTGGCAGGAGATGTAATGTTTCTCTAAGTGGTTTTGAAGCTGGCTGATGAGTTTCTGCTGGGATTTTGGGGGGCCTGAAGGCTGTCTCCGAACAGACATCCAAGAGCAGCTTCGAGTTCCCATTGAAAGTCAATAAGATGGATGTACACATGGATCCTGTCCCTGTGGCCATCTTCTCTGGTCATCCTCACAGTGAATATTAGGCTCACACAGATGTGTCTGGGACTAAAACACAGGTGCGTTCTCGATGCTTTAAGTCCAGTGCTTGCATGAATTCAGTGCAATACCATATCACGCTGTGAAAGGCACGTTTTTTGTCGGTAAGACTTCCTTTGGTAGGTATTCCAGCAACGAGCCCATACCTTCCCTCTCTGAGGGAGAGCTCTTTTTACCCACACTACATTGAGCATCTCTGTCTACACAATGTGCCTGCAAAAATCCCTGGGTAGTTTCAGAAATCGGTGGGAAGTGTTCATTGTGCAGGACATTTATCTTTTTTCTTTTGTAAGTAATAGCACCAAAATAAGGATTATAAGCCAGAAAGAGAAAGCTGCTCCCCAGAGCTTTTTGCTGGGGCATTCAGCATCTTATCTGAGTAAGCGAAATCACAGCTAAGCAAACACCGGCAGGGTCAGGCAGCGTATGGAGCAGCTGGGAGCTGCAGAACAAAAGCCTCTTTGCACTCCCAATAAATTGGTCTCATAGGAATTTTGCTTTGAAATTATAATTGACCCAGGGAAGAAAATTATTTCATGGACTTTGAACTCATTAAAAAACTCCATCATTCATCTACAGTTTATTCCTGACACTTAATCAAAAGAAATTTAATGATCTTTCCAACAAACGTAATTTAACGTTGCTGGGAATGTATCTGCTCCAAAGTACATGGCACTGATTGTAGGAGTGGAAGGTGTTTATTAGCTCTGTTTGTCGGAGCCGCTAAGCTCCTCTCAGGAATTTCAGAAGTTTCCACAATTAGGAGCAACCATTTTGGCATCTTCTTCTAATCACAGGTTTTCATGAATTTGTGGAATTCTGTCTTTTGTGGAATTTGGTCGCTTTAAAACCTTCTTTTACGCAAATGAAAACTAACTTTACAGCAGTAAACCCCAGCTTAAGAAATATTTAGAAGAGGTTTTTTTTAATCAAACCTTGAGTGACGGTTTTAAATCAAACTTTGAGTGCGCGTACATTAAAGGTGTATGTTCCAGCACAGCAGGATTTGGCCTCAGCCAGCAAACCCTCTAGCACAGCTCTTGTGTAGGAAATCATCTCAGTTCGGGAAAGCAGGTTCTTCAGTAGCCAGCTACAAAGGGAGCGATTCATTTCTCTTTAGGAACTGCTGCAGTTTCATTGACTTCAACTCATAAAACCATAGTGTCCTGCCCCGGCTAAGTGTCCCTAGGCATCGTCAGAGCCAACGTGGATGTCATGGACTTGTTGGACATGTCAATCCTGTGCCCAAAACTGGGGTGTAGACATGTGCGTGTGCTGGGTCTTGGAGGCATCCCAACAGGGCAGGGTGGGAGCATGGAGCCAGGGAGCTGGATTTCCCCTGCGCATACTGGTTTTCCTCCTCACGCTAGTACTTTGTGAGCTCAGAGGACCAGCCTGTCCAAGTGCTTATGCCCGGTGCCTGCTGGAGTCCCACCCGTGTTCTGCAGCCAGCTGAGGAATAGCTGCTGTGGGCGAGAACCATCAAGATCATGTTCCTCTGGCTGCACTTTGTCATCGCCACTGTGCCTTGGGGTGCCGGTAGATGAGAAGCTCAACATGACCCAACAATGTGTGTTCACAGCCCAGAAAGCCCCCCACCCCCTGGACTGCATCCCCACAGGGTGGGCAGCAGGGCCAGGGAGGGGATTCTGCCCCTCTGCTCTGCTTGGAACAAGGAGACCCCACGTGGAATGCTGGGTCCAGCTCTGGGGGTCCCAACATCAGAAGGACACGGAGCTGTTGGAGCAGGGCCAGAGGAGCCACAAAGATGATCAGGGGGCTGGAGCCCCTCTGCTGTGAGGACAGGCTGGGAGAGTTGTGGTTGTTCAGCCCTGAGAAGAGAAGGCTCTGGAGAGACCATAGAGCCCCTTCCAGTATGGGAAAGGGGCCTACAAGAAATCTGGAGAAGGACTTTTCACACAGGCATGTAGTGATAGGTCGAGGGGTGATGGCTTCAAACTGGGAGAGGGGAGATTTAGATCAGATCTCAGGAAGAAATTCTCTAACATGAAGGTGATGAGCCCCTGGCTTGGGTTGTCCAGAAAGGCTGTGGCTGCCCCATCCCTGGAGATGTTCACGGCCAGGTTGGACGGGGCTTGGAGCAACCTGGTCTGGTGGGAGTTGTCCCTTTCCATGGCAGGGGGGGTTGGAACCAGATGACCTTCAAGGTCCCTTCCAATCCAAACCATTCTATGAGTCTATGATTTCTGGATGTATTTTCTTTTGTCATTCAGCAGGTTTTGATCAATGCTTTTTCACCCTCAGTGAAAATCAAAAGGTCAGTAATGAATAACATGGGAACAGCTGGTTGGGCTGCTGCTGTTGGAGGCCCATTCCTTAAGCAAGGCCTGCTCCCCATTAATTTTTCCTGGCTTTTAGCTCAAGGCACTTCAGTGCCAGAGATGATGGTTTCACTCAGGAGGGTCCTCAAGGAGATACAATTTTGGGAAAAAATCATTACACTTCCTACTCAAACTTGAAAGACTTACAAGACCTTGTTTGAAAGTCCCTTCTAAATGGTGGGTTGGCTTCTTGAACAAGTGACGTCAGCCTTAGTTTATATAAAACCATGACATTTGCTGAGTTGTGTGATACTCTGGACTTTAGAGATCTGTTATTGCCTCTAGTCAAAGTATCTGTATGTCGCAGAAAATAATGTTTCACCCCAAACCATGCTGCTGTGCTGACCCCAAGATTACTTAGGCATTTTGGAGAAGAAGGTGGATAAACTATGTAATCTGATGTTTTCACTCATCCTGGAAATAGAAGAGTCTGTAAATCCTTTGGTAATACTTCTCTAGTAATTTTTTAACTGAGCATTGTCACCTGACAATGTTTTCTAGAAGGTGAATAGCACCAAATAAAAGTCATCCTGGTGTATCACTAGGGACTAATCCTGCTCCACCAAAGTTAATGAAATAGTTAATTGACTTCTGCAAGTGCAGGGCAGAACCTGGAGTTTCATGAGCTGCTGATGCTACTGAAGCTCATGCAGCTTTTGCTCTCAGCTCATGGACCTTTTGACTGAGTTGTGCTGAGGTTTCAGCACGACCTGGACTCCTCCTAGGTATTGGTGGAACTTGATGAGTATGAAGCGTGCGTGCATTAATGGTAGGAAGAGATTCAGACCTTGCACACTGCCAGGTACCAGGGAGTCTGTGCAGAATGAAATGTCTGGCAAAGACATGGATTTTCTTGTGTATAATAAGCTCAGGCTGAAAGGTTTTCTACAACTGGATTGTTCAGAAGCTCACACTCCTCATTGTAACTTCTCTGGTGTCTAAAAAGGGTTGTGCTCATGTTAGAGTCTTACCCAAGAGGGTCTCTAAGACCTCAGAGGTCTTCTCTTCCCAGCCACTGATTTTTTTGAAAACTGTAGGAATTTACATTTAAGATGCAATAGGATGAGCAGCTTTCTGTTTTGCCAGGAGCAGGTTCAGAAGACACATGCTGTCCCAGTCCCATCCTTCTGTCTTTGATTTTGTCCTTGACATGAGGTTTTCCCCCCATCCAGCTGTGGTCCTGGGAACCACCATAAGAAAGAGAGAGATTTAGATGAGATATTAGGAAGAAATTCTTTCCTGTGAGGGTGGTGAGCCCCTGGCCGGGGTTGCCCAGAGAAGCTGTGGCTGCCCCATCCCTGGAGGTTCAAGGCCACGTTGGACAGGGCTTGGAGCAACCTGGTCTAGTGGGAGGTGTCCCTGCCCAGGGCAGGGGGGTGGAACTAGGTGATCTTGAAGGTCCCTTCCAACCCAAACCATTTCATGATTTGATGATTATATGAATAAGGGATGCGAGGGCAACAACCACGTGTGTGCACGAGTCACCGTGATGTGTCGGGCCTCCAGTGCTGTGGGGACCCCGATAGACGCGTTTCACTGAGGGGCACAGGAGCGAGGTCTGGTTTTACTCTTAATACCTTCAAAATAAAATAAAAAGCACGCTGCCTGCTTGCTGTTAATCCTCAAGCTGGCTGCCTGTGAGTACACGTGCAGATGTGAGACTGGAAACCAGGTCAGTAAATAGAAAATGACACTTTTTAAAGAAAAAAAAAGTATAAATCTCATAAAGTTTCTTTCCCCTTCCCCTGCCTGTAAATCCTGCCAGCGCTGGGAAGCAGCAGGGCTCCCCTCACATTTCTAAGCTTCTCAAAATGACAAAAATCCCTCAGTGGCCAATCCTAAAATTACTGGGGCAGGGGGAATGTGAATGGATGATCAGATCCATATTGTCGTGTGCAGAGTCAGGAGGTACCGGGGATTTATTCTGTCCAGCAGCGGGGATGTTAGATGGACGGACCTGCTCCTGAGCATCGCTGAAGGAGAAGGCCATAAAATGCCCATCACCCAAAATGAGCCCGTGGAGGAGATGTCCCGTCACTCCCCAGTCCCACCGCAGAGCGCGGCGGGTGGCAGGAGGTGGCTTGTTGGCTTCTTGTGCTGCCGTGCTCCCAACCGCAGGTGTCTGGGGTGGGGGGCTGCAGAGCTGATCTCCCACAAGCCCCAGGCTCCGTCTCCCCGTGCAGGCACGGAGCGGGTTGGCAGATGTTGTGTTGAGGTTTAAACCTGGTCACCGCACCACCACGCCGCAGGCTGAAGAGCAGAGAAGGTGGCTGGTGAAGGGCAGAGCTGCTCCCGTGCCATCAGAGCTACTCCCGTGCCATCAGAGCTGCTCCCGTGCCATCCCAATGTTAGAAAGCGATTTCTTCCTGGACGTGGGCGCGGAGATAGGATTGACCCGAGGAATGTCTTTGGAGGAGTCGTTTGCTCTCCTTTGGAGCAGAGATACTTCATTTTGGTTTGATTTCTTGTCTGGATGTCTTTACCCAGACAAATTAATTCATTTTTTGGCTTTGCAAGATTGTGACTGATTCAGCAAAGGAGCCGTGGAAGATAGCGGAGCACAGATGAGCGTCAGATCAGATTCAGGCTGGTGTTGACTGTCTGCAGCAGCTGATACCGATCTGGGCTCTGCCAGCCTGCTTTCACTGCGAGTGAGATTGTCCCCAGATAACCAGCCAGGTCCCCTTGAAAAATCCCTTTGTCTGATCCCACTCAGCCTGCAGAAACCCCAGCCCACTTACATTCTCTCTAAATGGAGACGTTTCTCATATATACTCATCCCACTGCAAAGCAGGATAATTATCTGCGTGCGGCTTGTGCACAAAACTCTCAGACGTGTTTTGAACATGTGAGATTTTTCCAAGAATAAACAATCGGATAGTTGTGAAATGTTCGCAAACTTTCCCTTCCCACTTCCTAACCTCCAGGGAGCAAGCAGAAAACATTCAGTGCTTTCAAATGTTAATGAAATTTCGTATTTTGGAAGGAAAAAGAAGAAAAAGAAAAAGAACCCCCAAATAACGCTGTCCCTTTGTTCTGCCATCTCTGGTCACTTTGTTCCCTTCATCTCATTGAGATGATCGTCCTTTAGTCACATGCTGCTGTTCCTGCTAGTGGGTTGAGTAGGTGAATTGCTTTAAACAGAAGGAAATAAATTTTACTCCTCTCTTTGCAGGGCAGAGTCAGCCCGTAGCGGAGATGCACGAGGGAGGAGGGCACAGGATAAGGAGCCCAGGTTGGGGTTGGACTGGGAACCACTCAGCCCTCTAAGACAAGACCTCTCGTCTCCTTGTGCATCATGTGCCATGTTGCCCTCGCAGCCGTTATTCATATAATCACCAAATCACAGCATGGTTTGGGTTGGAAGGGACCTTCTAGATCACCTAGTTCCAAACCCTGCAATTAGCAGGGACACCTCCCACTAGACCAGGTTGCTTCAAGCCCCGTCCAACGTGGCCTTGAACCTCCAGGGATGGGGCAGCCACAGCTTCTCTGGGCAACCCTGGCCAGGGGCTCACCACCCTCAGGGTGAAAAACTATTATTCTGACTCACAGAAGCAAAAGCACCATAAACAATATCCAGCAATAAATTGGAATGTGGCACTTTGAATTTAAAAAAAAAAAAAATTAAAAAAAAGCAGCACTGGACACGTCCATCTGCCTCCTCCTCAGCGTTGAGCAGAAAGGAAACGGGTTTTATCAGAATTAGATCCGCACCTGCTCCAGTACTTCCAGTAAGAGAGGGTCTCTTCTGGCCCCAGTTTGTACTAGAAAATACTGAAAGGCTTTGCTTTCCTTTTTCCTGCTGGATTTGGCCTCACAACGATGGTCGTGGCAAACACCTCCCAGCACACAGAGCACCCCAAACCCTGCGGTGCTGGGACCGGCAGGCGAGGAGCCCGTGCCGCACTGCACCTGCAGTCCCTACGTCTGGGTGGGACCTGCACATCTTCTGTCTTTGTAAAATCAAGGCAGGGTGCTGGTGCTGGTGCTGGTGCGGATGAGAGTGGCTCTGCATCCTTACGTGGAATGGTACCGTCCGGGCTGTTGCTATGGTTTCAGCACTAACGGATGAGGTTGTAGGAGGCAAAGCAACCCCTTAGAGAAATAAATCAGCGCTGCTTTGGGAAGGGATTATTAAATATTATTTTGTTATTATTGTTGCTGCGTGTTTCATTTCTGTACCTGCTGGGTGTTTGCAGGGGTGGTAATTAGCAGCGTCCCGGCGTGCCGTACCGGCGCTGTGTGCCGTGCCCCCTCCAGCCCTGCCCGCAGCCCCATAGCCGCTCCTGGGGAGAGCCCAGGACTGGCTGAAAACGGTCTCCGTGACAAAATCCCAGTGACAATCCCGCTCCTTCTCCAGCACCTAAGGTGAGTCTGGCTGCAGGCGTTACCCCGCAGGAGGACAGGGTCTTCAGCCCATTGTCCAGGTGGGAAAACCAAAGCCCAGAGCGGCCAAGGGGCTCACCGGGGTGGCCGAGGCAGAAGCAGAAGTCAACTCTACGTCTCATGAATCTCGAGTCAGGGCTTTATTCATTTCATTTCATTTCATTTCATTCAGATGAACGTCTCTCTAGTCTCCTGTGTCAGCGACTGCCCTTGGGTGTAATTCAAAGCTTTAGGCTGGTTTGGCCTTGGAAGAGTTTTGTCCAAGGTGGTCGCCTCTTCTCGCCTTGGCCAGGATCTAGGGATGATCTGGGCCACGGTTTCTGACCGGGAACCTTTAATCTTCAGTGTATGGTGCATCCCTGCTGCAGCCTGTCAGTAACCCATTAGAAAGACACCCTCTCGCTGCTTATTTACCTCTGCGTGTGCTTACGAAAGAAAAATAAATGCTAAGGGATTACTCCCCTAATGAATAGACCTGTGTGTGCATGCGTGTAGTGCAGCGTCTTACAAGTCCATCTCAGTAGTTTTTAGGTCTGAGAATGAAAGTTATAATGAGTAAAATATTGATTTCCCATAAAAGGGTTTTAATCAAATGCCCTGACACCCCAAGGGGGACAGAACTCTGCTACAACACCAAATTGCACTTCATACGCCATCTATTTTTCAAACACTGTATAAATGAGCCTGCCCACTGGATATATGAGGGTTTCCAGATGTCATACATCATGGAGAACAGGGAGAGCTGTAAGGAGAGCCAGAGCTGTCTGGCTCAGGAAGGGGATGCTCTGGCAAAGCCACTGGGGAGCTATGGGGAAAGCAAGGCTGGTTATTCCCTTGGGCAGGACCCAAATAAGTGTTGGACAGTGAGGTGCTTGCTCACGTCTTTAAAAGCCTCATGGCCCTCTTTCTCCTGAAGTGAGGATATTTGTTTTTCCTTGCTGGGCGCTGGCCAGGCTTGCGCTGTGTGAGGAGCAGGAGCTCGCTGGGGGGACACAGCCGGTGTGTGCTCCACCAGGCTGGTGTCACCACCAGCATTGCCCCACTGGACTTTTTTGCTTTCATAGTGCATTTGGCAGAGACCTCGTGGTGCTTTTGGCAAATTCCAGGCATGACTGGTGAAGGCAGGAAAGGAGATCCATGGTGCAGCGAGAGACAAGAGGGTTGCCTTTGATTGCTCTCATTGCCTTTACATCCAGCTGGCCTTTGGCATCAGCTCGGGAATGACTTTTTGGAGGTGTTCCTTTTCCCCTCATCCTTTGCCTGTGTGGGTCTGGTTCCTTGTGTCCCTTTTGAGCTCTCCATCCAGCAGGTGCCCAGACATCTCCTTGCACGGGGAGCCTGTGTCAGGGAGATCTTTCCTGCCTGCTGAGAGCGATGCCGGCTTGTCGCAGGTTATTCCCTCACACTTTGGGCAAAGGGTGAGCCTTGAACAAGGACCGAAACAACAGAAAGCAGCAAAACCCAACTATTGAAAAGAAAAAGAGAGAGGGAGAGAATTAAGTGAGCAGCCCAGTGTCTCACAGCAGTAGCAGCAGACAGGCCAACCTTCTGGGCACACAGAGTCCACGGTGCTTGGTAATGAAGAAGCTCTACTTGGACGTGAGTACCAGGATTTGGAGACCCTGAGATGGGAGGCACAAACTCTTCTCTTTTGCAGGGATTTGCTGCAGGGCACTGGGTTTGTCACTGTTCTTCTGGAGGGCATGAAGGCTCACTGAAGTCGGTGGAGATAGCTCCTGTGTTTCACCATGCTGTGGATCCGGAGCATCCCCCCGTGGCATCCAGGTGACTTTGGCGGGGGGGGGATTATTTGGGCATAAGGTGACTTCTGAGCTGGGGTTTGAAAGCCCTGGGGTCCTTCTGCAGATGAACAGTGGTGCAGACCCTGTTCTGGAGGCCCAGATAAGGTCAAGAGCGAAAAACTGTGACTTTGCTCTCCCGGGCACCGGGTCTGTGTATAAAATGAAGCAAGCTGTTACGAGGCAAATCGGGCACTGAGCTGCGGTGCAGTGCAGTGAGAGGCAAAATGAAGGACACCTTTGCAATGCCACAGTGCTTTACCTCAGCTTCCCCTGCCCCGTGAAGCAGCATCTTCCCCTCTGCTGTACCCTGTCCTAGGCTGGCGTTGGGGCTCCCAGCGGGATGGGGTGGCTTTTGCCCCATGAGAGGAGTGTGGCCATGGCCCGGGTTAATGCTGAACAGTGAGTTTTCTGGTTGAATTTGCTGTTTGCCAGACCCTCAAGACATCCCAGCACCACAGCACCATAGCACTGCCTTATTTCCAGCCTGTTTCTTCCAGCACCTCCCAAGGAGGGCCGTGAAAGCCTTCCTTTTCCTCCACCCTGGCTGCTGTCACGTCAGTCTTTCTCTGCCATCTCTCCAGAGATGGTGCTCCAAAATGCCCCATGGGTACTCCTGAGTGGAAGCTACATAAATGAACTCTCTTTGAACTCTTATTTTTCACCATCCCACAGTTTGTTTTTTCCTCCCAGCACGACTCCACTGTCTGCTCTTTCCCTCATCACCAGCGCAGGACCACAGCAGTTCCCTAAAACTTTGGGACGTGAGGTTTCCCTGCTGTTGCCTGACAAAAGGGTTGCTCCCTGCAATTTGTCTACTTAACATCTTTTTATACCAGAAACATGCTGTCTTAACTCCTGGCCCCTGGCTGCGGACCGGAGGAGGACCTGCAAGCAGGGAGCACTCAACAGCTACACGGGAGATGCCGTGTACACCCCAGGCTGTGTGTTCACACAGCAAATCCAGTAAATTTAACCCAGCGCCCATGCACAGAGGTTTCTGAGATGTGCAGCTGCAGGACCCAAAGCTTTCTTCACCTTTGCGGTGAACTCCAAGACCCTTTTATTTTTTCCAAGCGAGAAATGAATTCTTGAAGATAAAGCTCCATCACTCAGACTCCACCTTTTTGGAAAGTGTACGATACGCTTCTTGACTGATGTTCACTCCAGCTTAAACCACTGGAAATCTGCTTGCTAGTCAAGTCCTAATATACATCTCCTCTGCCATGGCCAAATCTTCTGCCAGAGCAAACTGGTATCGCACCACTAAAGTCACCAGCAGTCCATCAGTTTGCATCCATAAAGCATCTGATCCACAGGTCTCACTGCTTGGATTGCCAGGTTTCTATTTCTTGTATCTTCATTAATATTTTCATAATTGTATTAGAATTATAGTAGTAAGAATTGTGGTTTTGGGAGAGGGACTTTTTAATGATAAAGTTCTACTAGAAGCAACATTTGTTTTAGGAACAAATTATTTCAGTTCTCAGATAAATTACCCAAGGGGAGGAGAAGTGTCACGCTGCAGCCTCAGTCCTGCAGGTTTGGCAGCCCTTGTGGTTTTACCATGGTCCTCAAGTCTTGTTTTCTTAAAACTTCACTTCTTAGAGGGGTTATCAGTTGTGAACATCTTCATTTCACTTTCAAAAGAGTAGTAGTGTATTTCTCACCTATCATGGTGAAAAGCGTGAAAATTCAGCCTGAATATGTCTTAAAAAAAAGCAGAAGGCTAATGATTATCAGGAGTCCAAATTCATCACAGGATTTTGGCTTGGAGAGGGAACTGGGAGATGACGTGGGATGGCAGAGGTGATAAAACATCCACATTGCACAAACGGGATGGGAGAGGACGTTCAGCATTGTGTCACGCTGCATGGCAGAGCCAGGTTCGGGGTCTAGACTTTAAAAGGAAGGGGGTTGTTCACAGTAGGCTCTTGCCTGGATTTCGGTCCATCCCAGCTGTGAAGCGTGAAGGCTGGCAGTGTGAGAGAGCTGGGCTGGACCCCACACCCAGACCGAGAAAGTGAGCTCCTTGGGCTGCCGGAGACCAGCACAGACCAGTGAGGGACACAGAAATAATAAAAAAAAAAATCAGAAAATCATCATATGCTGGCATGGTCACCTGCATAGCACAGGTCCTCTGAAGGACCTCAAGTTTGATTTGCTCTTTAGAGAATGGCCTAGTGCTGCTTGCACGGTGTGCACTGTCCTCTCCTCGTCCACAGCCAGACCCCGTGGACTTGGTCAAGTGAAGATGGCGAAAGGATGTAGTGCTTGACTCCGGGTTTCGTGCCTTGTCACGGGCAAAAGCAAAACATCAAAGAGCCTTTGCAGTAGGAGATCCTCTCTCCCCACAAAGCACAGTCTGCTTGGTTCTTCACTTTCTCCAGGAGAAATCAAACAGATTGAAGGCCCATCTGGTTTCTGGAATAGCTGAAATTAAACAGGCTTGAAACATAAGGATAAAGTTCAGCATCCAAATCACTGTGACCTTTCCAAATGGTCTGATTTAGAGTCAGGTGGTGCCTGGGTCTTTGTTGTGTCGTCTGTATAGAAACCTGGATCTCTAGTTAAGTAGTCATCTCCTAGTTGGATCTTCTCTGAACCTGTTCCCCCAGTCAGGTTTTTAACAGGGGCTACTAACTGGTCTCCAAGTAGGGGTTATTGCCTAAGTGAAAATGCAGTTTGGACTTACAGTAGTTGTGGCTGCCCCATCCCTGGAGGTTCAAGGCCGGGTTGGACGGGGCTTGGAGCAACCTGGTCTAGTGGGAGGTGTCCCTGGCCAGGGCAGCGGGTTTGGAACTAGATGATCTTTAAGGTCGCTTCCAACCCAAACCATTCTGTGATTCTATGATTCTATGACTGATAACATACCCTCTCCTTCCACCACAAGAAGATAAAAACTTCTCTGGGTCTGGGCTTGATGTCTGCCAACACAGTGGCAGAAAGGAGTCAGCTAACTTGAGAGGAGCTTCAAGGTGATGCCGTTGACCACGAGGTTCACATTTCACTTGAGCAAAATAAACAGTGCATTGGAGACGTGGATGAAAGCTTTGCCTTCGGGAGCCATTTCAGGCATTTCTGGGAGCCAGTCATTCTCAGTGACTTGCATTATTACCTTTTGTTTTCACATCTTCCATATTTCCTCCTCACCCTCCCCTTCGGCCTGACCTCACCCTACAGTTGGGAAGTTCTTACGTATTTATTATGCTTTGGCTTAAATCAAATCACCTTCGGTTTGTAGCAGGCAGCCAGAAAATATTAGCGCTGGGGAATCAGCATTCTGGTGGCGCATTGCTTGCTTCTGGAGTCCTTATTTATCCATCCCGGAGGAGGGGAGGGTGTGCAGCGTCTGTGCCTTGTTGTCCTGCCAGGAGCGTCCTCCTGGCCCAATATCACCCTCCAAATGGAGTCGGGTGCCGGTGGCAGGGTTCTTCCAGGAGTTATCTGAACCGCTGTTGTTTTGATTAGAGCGGTTCGTCCTTCCCTGTCACACATAATTTCTGTTACGATGGCTCATTTTTCTTGGCTGTAAGTGGAATTGCAGAAAACAGATAAGTTGTCTTGCTCTTCCCCGCTGATGAATCATGCTGCCTTCCTTCCCGTGTCCCGCGCTCTCTAGGTTCACTGTCGCCTCTGCTCCATAATAAATACTTCCCTACGCCCAGCGCTCTGTAAATCTCACCCGAAGCCTGGAAAGTTTCAAAAGCACTCCGTCAAGTGACACAGCCATTGCTGTTAGAGTCAGCAGAGATTGTGCCTGAAGCAGGAGCATTTCAGCCTCCTCTCTGCATCAGCTGGGCAGGGCTGAGCACTGCTGGCAGCCACCAGCGACCATACCTGCACCCGGGGCATGGGGAGCATCCGCGGGGCACTAGAGCCACCCCCAGGGCTTGCACCCAAGGGAGGAGGGAACTCTCTGTCCTCAGCCAGTGGTGGTTGGTGCCATTCGGCACTTGAAATGGGTGCACCCGCCTCGGTCGCGCCAGCGATGTGGTGGAGGGCGCTGCCCCTCTGAAGCCAGAGCTCCCCAGCCACCCAGGGTGCAGGACCTTCACACCACTGCGCTCCCCAGGGGACACCAGCAAGTCCTCTGCAACAGCCGGAGGCCGTTCAGAAAGCAATAGGTGACAACCCTAGACATAAATCAGGAGCAAATCAGGGAAAGCAGCAAAGCTACAAGCCCTCCAAAATTAGAGTAATGACAGAGAGCTGGACCAGGAGCGCTGCTAGGGTGCGATTATGGTGATTACTGATTCTTCTGCAGGAGTGAACCACGGATCAGATTAGGAAATACAGCCCCTTTCTGCAAGCCATAGTGCGAGTGAACCAAGGGACAACCTGGCTCCAAAGACCTTATGGCTGTGGTCAGGCTGTTGGGAACTGGAAACCTCAGTGGAACATCCTTGCTGCCCACCTTCTAGGCTTTGGGACCGCGATTTTGTAATTTAACTGAAGCATCTGAAACCGTTGAATTCCATTAACGGCCCTAATCTGTCTTAATTTGTTTTAACTTCGCATAGGTTTTTGAAGTTTAAGTAGGTTAGCAGGTTTAATACTGCAGTTCATACCCTCTGCCATGGACCTGTTTTCATTGTGCTTTATGCCACTGCAGGGGAGGCTCAACTACATAAAAATATTAGCCGCAGCCCTCAAGGCATGGAGGAGTTTCTTTTTTCTGTCACGTTTTATGTCTCTCCGCAGCCCTGTTGCTAATCTAAACCAAAATCTAAATTATCTGTTTTGCAGCAGGTTGGTTGTGGTGGTGTGCAGCTGGGAGCCACGGCGTGCTCCCTGCCAGCGTGGCCGTTGGAGTGCAGAGGGACGCAGAGCGGTGGTGCTGTCAGTGACTATCGGTGTCACAGGGTGGGTTCCTCAGAGGGGGCTTGCACATAACGCGCCTACGAGTCACGCTGGGAAGAGATTTAGTGCTGTGTTAGCCACGTGGCTGGTGGAAGGTCGGATCGATCAGGTTGAGGGTGTAGAGGCTGTGATGGAAACCCAGCTGTGTCTGCATTTAAACAAATCCCGACTCAGGTAAAAAGCACTTCTGTACATCCCAGACTGTCAGCCGTTCAGAAGCGTCACAAGGTTAATTATGGAGAGTCAAATTCTTCTCACTTGCTCCTTCCCTTTTGATGTCCCCTGCAGTGTTTACTCTGCACCAAAGTATCTGGACTGTGGGTGTTTTTCACTAGCAGAGGTGATGTGTGACTCCAGTTCTGCTCTGCTCTGCAGGGGGTAAGTTGGTTACAGCTAGATACATCAAAAATCATTTAAAAATACTTTTTTGCCTGGCCATTACACACCACCTCTCCTCTTCCTCATCCAGCCCTTGGAGCAATTCACAGGAGCTCCAGGACTTGTAGATGGTCCTGGTGCCACCGCCACCGTGCGCTGCTCTACCCTGGGACCATCTGCCCAGTCCACTGTGCCCCGTGGCGTGGAGACACCAGCTTGGCCCAGATTCATTTGGCACCAACTTTCCATGGCTCGGGGAAGTACCTGCATTAGGGGAAGAGCCTCTCATCCAACCAAGCCTGGTTTCCATCCACTTTTTGCATCTCACAAGGGTGGATTCTACTTTCTGATGTCTGTCAGCATCACGTAGCTGCTCTGCCTTGCTGACTTGCACGGGACAACGAGTCGCCTGTAGCACAGTACCTTGAGCCCTGTGTACATTGATCTCCCTCTTACCATCTTTGGTTTTCATGTCAAATGCAAAGGAGGCTGGGTGACTCACGTGTGATGGTGGACACAGCAAACTCAAAGCATCTCTTCTGCACCAAGAGGCGCCCGTAGGACCCCGGGCATAAGTGATATGCAAGCCGAGCAGATGCCGGCAGAGGTTTCAGGCTGGCTTAGGGGTGTTGCAAGCAGATTTCTTGCCGAGTCCCTTACAGTGCTGGGGTCTGAAGTTTTGAGAGGGTTTCTAGAAGCGCTGCAGCTGTGCTTGATCTTGGTGGGCCTTTGGAGACCAAACCCTTGAGGATGAGGCTTTCACTGGAGGCACACACTGCCTGGCTTCCTGGCGTTTCAAAATATCTGGGCTGCACAAGTCAGCGGGGACTGAGGACAGAGAAAACCATGCTCGAAAGAGCCGGAGTGGAAAGACACCTATGCTGGGAATCACTTCTCCTTCCATAGGAGCTGCATTCAGGGCCAAGGAGAAACCTGCAGAAACAAGCCTGGGGAGGACATCTTCGAAGAGCCTGTACCAAAGGCAGGGATCATCCAGCCTTTGCAGGCAGCTCACCACCACCCATCCTGCCTTTTCCTTCTCTGCCAGACCTGTGCCTGGGGAGAACGAAAAGGGAAGAACATGTTCTTGACTTGCAAACCCCACTTTGGAAAGCCTCCAAGAGCTCTTTCCACACCCTGCTTTTTACAGGCTCAGTTAAATTTTGTTTTAACCAGGGCTGGATACTAAACTGGCCCAAGCAACCAGTCAGTGTGGGAAATTGCACAAACTTCCCAGGGGCAGGAATGGGGGATGAAAGGGAAGAGAGAGCTTGGCCAGGTGTTGCCTACTAAAACACTGCCCATATTTTTGTGGAAAATAAGACATCTGCACTTTCTTCCTTCTGCAAGTGCTGCAGTGGGACTTTTTGCATGCTTTGGGAGTTCAGCCTACCCTGAAATACAATTTTTTGTCAATGAACTACGCATCTGGAAACGTGCTTCCTGGCTTTACTCTAGCAGTGCTTTATTCGTTGCATTCATAAAACCATATTTTCTACCCATCCTTCTAACCCCATTCACCCCTTCACTTGATTGGTAGAGGAGCAAACGAGAGATGCCTTTGTCTCTGCACTGTATGAAATATACATTAGAAATTTCACATGGGATGAGCCAACCATTTTACTGGTCAAATAACCCTACTTCAGAATACATTTTCCCACTTTCCTGTGGGAGAAAATCCTCACTCCATCCATTTTTAAGCATCCCTTGTAAATTAAGACCTTGGTATTTTCTAAAGCCCTTCACTTCCCAGCTTCATCATTTGTAAGCTTCTAATCCCTTTAATCTTTCTAGTCAGGAGATGTCCAGGCAGCAGGGAGCTTTGTAAAGGTGTGGAAATCTCACCAAATTCCCATGTAATGCCCTCCTGCTCCATGCTCCAGGTAGCTCTCTGGTGACACGTTACCCCACTACTGGAGGGAGATCAAGGAAAGGCAGTGCCAAATGTGTGAAGTAATGATTTCATGAGTTGAGAGCCAGTTAAGAAGAAAGGGATCTGTTCCTAAGCCCACTGCGAGTTCCTTTCCTCTCCCACCTTCTGGGAATTTTACCTATCTCCATCACAGCACGTTCGATATGGATCACCCGTCTCCTTCACTGTACAGCACCAACAGGGGCCAGGGACAGTACTGTTGTGCTGCCCGCAGTAGATAACAAATTCCATGTGACGAGCTCAAGGCACAATCTATGCAGAACATCAAGGTGGCCAAATTTGAGCTTGGCTGTAATTTTTACATCTGTCCCTATTTAATGCCTGTATTTGCCCATCTCCGCCCTCATTCAGCTACGCTGCGTTTCCCAGCAGTTTAAATTGGTGAATTAAATAGAGTGAATAGGGAAATTTCCAGAGGTGTTTTGTTGCCCAGGTGGACAACTAACTCGAGAGAGTAGACCTGAAATGTGCCAGAGACCTAAGTATTCTAGTCCACGGCTGAGTCACGTAGCTTCTGCTACACTCAGCCCTTTGGTTTGGCGACAGTAGATCTTTGTTTTAGCAAAGCTCAGTCCCATATTCTAGGGAATTTTGCCTGAATGAGGATCACAAATTTAGCAGCCCAATTCCCAGCAGCAATGTTGAGAGTTTGCCAGGCAGGTTGGCTTGGGAGGTCGCCCGCACCAAGCTGCTCCTGACTGGCTGTGCTTTGGCAGATGGCAGGTGACAAATCAAAGAAACACAGTATGACAAGGAAGCACAAGAGTGACAATGGGAGGATGAGGAATGGTTGCCTTGATGGGGGCATTGCCATCTCTTAGTAAGCTATTGGGCAGGTCCCAAGTTGCCACCTTCCTTTCATATCTCCTTGGGCTGGGGGCCATCCTTTGTGAGCTGTTGGCTGTGCAAGAGGGCCAGTTGTAAGGTCCTTTTGTCCTGTAGGAGCTTTGCTGGGCAGCCAAGCAGGGAGATCTTAAACCAAGAATTAGCCAGGAAACTGCTCCTCGAGCAGCTGAGTGGTTCTGCAGCCCCAGAGCTGTAGGAGCTTTGGGCTTTCTCTGGCAGTGGGGATGGAAGGTGCACCACGCTTTCACTGTCTCACTTGGGTACATCTCATTCCGTCTCATTCACGTACATCTAGTCCTGAGGTTAGTCATGCTGGCTTAAGAGACCCTTCTCCCAACTTACTCCCCTGCTCTTTGAGTAAAGCCCTTGTGCAGCAATGTCTCCTTTCCCTCATGGCTCGATGTCCTTCAGCAGCATCATTAACTCTGTCTGCCCGTATAATGATCCGCCAAAGGGAAAGGTAGATGGAGAGGAAATGGTAGCAGTAAGACAACATTTCCCAAATCCTCCTGGGTAGCCCAGCTTCTACCTTCTGGGCTCTGCCTTTTTGTGTAGGAAAAAGCTCAGTTAGGAGTTTGCTGTTCATCTATGTTGACCTCTTGCCACACCTGCCTGACTGTCACCAGAACAGGCCATTCTTGTGCTTTGAGACTGGTGTCATTAAAGATGATACAATTGCTTTGGGCTCCTTGGACTTCCAGAGCAGGCTCCCATGGGATTCTGCCAACTAGATCCCTGAACAAACTGAAATAGTTTCTTGTAAGCACAGGATCTGCTATTTTTATTGCTCACTTCTCTCGGGATGTTCAGCTTCACAGTCTCCTGGTGACCACAACCAAGACTTCTCTTAACCTTCAGGTCTTTATTTCGTTCTTGTATCAAGTGCACCCTCAGTAAATTTGCAGACGACACCCAGTTAGGGGGGAGTGTTGACCTGCTTGAGGGCAGGATGGCCCTACAGAGGGATCTGGACAGGCTGGATCGATGGGCTGAGGCCAATGGTGTGAGGTTCAACAAGGCCAAGTGCCGGGTCTTGCACTTGGGTCACAACAACCCTGTGCAGCACTGCAGATTTGGGGAGGAGCAGCTGGAAACTGCCCCATGGAAAAGGACCTGGGGGTGTTGGTCAACAGCTGGCTGAACATGAGCCAGCAGAGCGCCCAGGTGGCCAAGAACTTTGCACTTTGATACCGCTGCATACTCAGAACTTCATCATTTCCTGGAAGAAGGGAGAAACTGCAGCTGAATTGATCTCAATGCAGGACTGTAGAGTGCACAAAGGAATGGCATCAGGCAAGGTTTCAGGCAGCGAAAAAAAAAAGTCGTGTGATGCTAATTCACATGTTCATACTATATTTTTGCTGGTGATCTCAACAGGGCAGTGATACTTCATTGCCTCAGGAACCAGTCTCTGTGGGCACGCAGAAGGGTCATGAGTCAGGAATGGAGCAATTCAAGGCACCCATCTCTACTTGCGTGTCTGGCACCTGAAATTTAAATTAACAGGTTTTTGTTCATGCTGAATGAGAATTGAACCCTGAACCAAACATCAGAGTGTCTCTTCCCTGCTCAGGTTTAGTGGTGCCAACAGCATCACTGGTGCTGGACTGAAATTAGGATTCATCTGGGTAATAGTGACTGTCAAAAAAATGAATGAAAATGTGGATTTAATTTCAAAGAGAGTTGAAGGGAGGACCTGAGCATCCTTTAAATGGGGAAACTTGTTATTTAACAGCCAAAGACACATTCTTACTGATTTTAGGGGTCTAGAGGAAGAGTTACAGCTCACATTTGCTTTAGCAAGGCAACCGAATCAGATGACCTCCTGCTCTGACAGCATGTCCTGGTGGTGGCAAAGGGAGAAGAACTCCTGTGGCAGTAAAACTGGAGGGAAGCAAATGCAGCACGTGCATGAGCAGTCATGCGTATGATAAGGTGCTGAATAAATGTATTAAGTCAAATTATCCCTGAATTTGACCACCTATATAAATCAGGGCCTGGAACTGCCCTGAATTCCATATTGAAGTAACACGTAAACAGTAGTGGGTTTTTTAGGAAAATAATCCACCTTGCTTTAAAAACAATAGAGAACCCATCAAAACAAATCAGTCTTACAGACTAATTACCCACAGTGTTAAGCATTTGTACCTTGTTTATAATCTGAGTTTGTCTAGCTTCATCTTCCAGTTGCTGGATGCTGTCACGGCTTGGTCCGACAGCGTGATAAATTCTCTTTTCCATTTGTGTTCTCCATAATGGCACTTACAGCCCCATGCCAAGTCACCAGGCAAATTCCTCTTTGTCAAGCAGCAAGGATTTTGTAAAAAAGTATGTTTTCCAGTACTTGAATAGTTCTTATGACCAAGCTGTCTCCAAACTGTCTGTGTTTTCCTTGGATTTTGCCCAGGAATAGTTCTGCTGGAGCCAAAAGCAGAATTATCGATGCCTCCTCAAACCATTGCCTGGTCTGATCACCCCGGGACTTCGTAAGCCATTTTGGATCCAGTTAGTTTTCCACAACAAGCTTAAGGACTTCCCAGGGTTTCTGCTTCCCAAAAGAGGGTGCCTCACCGCGTGAGTCTGCTCTGGTACGTGCGTTTGGCTGTGACCCACTCCCTTTATTATTCGCTGCTCCCCCAACTTTATCTCACCTGCAGACAGAAGCAGTGGTGGTTTAACACCTTCCTCCAGGTCATTAATAAAGACAGAAAAGAGGATGGGTGTGAAAACCGGCTGTGGTGGGACCCTGGTGGTTGGAGACTTCTCTGTTGAGCTGGGTCTTAATCCAAACTGATGTTTTACCATTCAGATTTCTAAATGTGGCCCAATTCAAACAACTTAAAGAAGTCTAAGTTTATCAATACTATTATTGCCTCTATAAACCCAGCTTGGGATCTTATTGTGAAATGATCTCGCTTTGCTTTGGCAAGATGTATATTCCATATATGGGAGTTGATTGGCATTAATGATCTTACAGGCATTATATATAGCAGCTCTCACTGTCATCATTTGCATTTAGAGGTTGCTTTTCCTCAAGGTGATTTGCAGCAATGAACAAATCTTCCCAGCTTTCTGTTGTACCCAAAAAGCTTCATGCTCATGTGAACTCTGGCACAGGGAGGTTAAAGACCATAACAAAAGAACGAGGATTTCTCCCAGCTTTCCCATGTAAGGTGTTCTCATGGGTGCTTCGAAGGGTGAAGTTTTGACCTCCTTGCATGAAGGATGAGCAGCACCCTCAATGCACCGCCCTCCCAATTTCAGCTGTCCTCCTGAATTGGCAGCCAGCTGCCGAGACAAAGCTCCTGGGAGCTATATAGACAAGTAAAGAAATTCAATAGCTTTGGAGGAAGTGACTGCAATGATATTTACTCCACTCCACTCAGGTCAGCTGGCCAGGTAGCACTGTGGAAAAATGCCTCTGCAAAGCCAGAAAGATAAACATGACTATTTATGAATTTTTTCTTTGGAAAAAAATGTTTTAAATAGCCTGACGTGATAAAGCTGACTCGATGGCCCATAAGCTGCAGGTGTCAGAAAGCAAGCCATCTTTCTTCCCCGTCATATCTCTGATCGATGGATGGGGATCATCCATCATCCCCTAAACGCTCCCATGGGACAGTGATCTCATGGAGCTGCAGAATGTACCCATGGGTGGGACATCCTCAGCCAGTGGTTTTCTGGGGGGGGAACCAGTTCCCTCAGGGCATGTTGAGACACACCTGAGGGCCAACACATTCAGTAGGTGACCCTTGATAAAGAGTCTCCAGAACCCACACAGCCTTTTCCAGAAACCCAAAGAAGGCTTCTCCAAGCTCCCAGAGATCACCTGCCTCGCGCCAGCTGGTGAAGAGAGTTCTTGCCAACTCCATGGGCTCAGCAGCCAGTCTTTTCCCTCCCTCACCTGCTTCCCTAGTTTGGTTTTAAAAAGATGAGAATTTTTTAAAGTAAACATTATTTTCTCTTTCTTCTTACCGAAGCATTTAGGATACATTTGCTGTTCTCCACTGCAGAGGTGGGGTAGGAGTTGTGTTTTGCAGAATCAAAACAGGTTTCACAGTATCACCTGCCAGGAGAAAATGCCAGCTACCAGTGGGTTCCCAATACAGTCATTAAATGTGAATGCCAAGTGCTGCCCCTTTGCCATTGCATTCTCCACCTGCAAAGAACAAAACCATTATTTCTTTGACCTGACAAGATTAAAGTCTTGTGGATGGATGGGAGTTAGGAGAACATTTAAAACTGGAGTATTCTTGATTTCTCTGTCTCTAGTGTTGGTATTCTGCAGTAGTGAGTTCCTAAGCAATAACTGTGTGTTGTGGAGAGGTGTTGTCATGTTTCAGACTCCTCTATAAAATATAAATGCATAACATTATAAAACCTCCTCCTTGCCTTTCCCAGAATCAGGCTCTCACAAGACCATTTGGTATATCACGAGGGTTTACCTGTGTCATGTGTGTGGGCACGTGTGTGTGTCTGTGTTTGCGTGCACAACCAGCAACCCTGCGAAGCGGAAGACGAGGCAAAAGCTGAAACCCCACCACAGCGAACCACGAAGGTTTCATAAACCAGCCTGAATTCCCCATTTAACTTCATCAGCTTCAGTTCATCAAAGAGCCGGTGCTCAGCTCTGGGTCGTCAGCACAGCAATGGCGTGAACTCCCTCGTTATTTATTACGAGGTGCCCGGTGGAGCAGAGCGGCTCAATTTGTCCGCAGCTCATTTAGCGTTTGCAGATGAGCGCTAACTGGAGGAACCAAGTGTGGGTTGGTTGCCCAGGGTTTATCTGTTGGGGTCAATAGCAGGTTCCCTGGGGGGGATGTTGATCATCCATCAGACTGGAACAAGCCCTGGGTATCCAAGTGCTTCGGCATGTCTTGGAGATGCGTGGTGCGCTCTGCAGCAGGAGCGATGTGCTGTCGGCGTTCCTGGGGGATGAAAATAATGCAGGCAAACGCATCCAAGCAGGGCAGGGGGAACTCAAGGTTATGAAAATGAAATCATTCTTCTTCTTTTGCTTTTCCAATGACTGCTACTGTTAAAATGAGTAATTGTGGAGCAGCCGTGTCCAGACAGAACTGTTTCTGCTCGCAGTTCTTGGGGACAGAGATGCCCTACGCAGCAAACAGCAGCTGGAAGTCATGCTGGCTCAAGTGAGGCTCCAAAGATCTGTGGATTACTGATGGTAGACAGAGCCCCAGACAGCCAGTTTTGCTGATAAAAGAGCAGATTTGATAGGGTTAAATGGGATAAAATAGGGTTAACAGGATAAACGCCTGCCTGCTGCTGTGTGTGGTCAGGGAGGTTGAGTGAAAGATAATCAGCCCTCATGGTGAGGATGTCAGCCATGCACTTGAGGGGACCTGAAGGCAGTTCTTTGCACCAAGCAGGCACATTAGTCCCCTCTGCTGGTGTTGGGGGAAGCAGCTGGGTGTTGGCCATTGCCACATGGAGGACGCAGAGCTCCTGACACAGTAGTCTGGTCTGTCGTGACAGCTCCATGACTGAGTAACGGTGGAAGTGCCATGTCCCTGCCCTGGTGTGGCTCCTTCAGGACACCTCCAAGGGGCTCTGGTAGAGAAAAGCTTGGGGAGAAGCTCATCTTGAAGATTTCAGCGGTAGATTTTGTTGCCTGGGAGAGCCAGGTTTGCCATTGTGAATGCTCCCTCCACCATGCCCAAGAGGTGAAAGCCAAACAGGCCGTAAACTTCCATGGGCCATTACCCCTCTCGCAGAAGAGGTTAAGTGTGATGAGGGCCAAATTGGCATTTAATAGGATCTAATTGATTTGATAAGCTGTTGTGTTAACAAGAAGCTCTACAGTGTTCCCCCGACGTCAGCCGGACAGTTTGGTAACATCCGGTGCGTGCCCTTCCCCAGCGGTGGGCAAGCACCGGGAGTCGCTGGTAGGCATCACCCTCGCCTGTAGCCCACACATGGGGACTGGTCCTCAGGTCGAGGGTTAGAGAAAGGGGTTAGAGAAAGAGTTCTGCACAGACCTGGAGAGCTCCTACCTTCCTGCTGTGACTCAGCAGCCAGGTCCTGGCTTCCCGGGGGTATTTGGGAGCTCTACATGGGCTCCCAGTGTCCCTCTGGTGCAGGGAAGCTCTTCAGCATCCCATGGGAATGGCAAGGTGAGCCACCTGTGTTGGTGAGGAGCTGCAGGGTCCCCACGGAGCCAGGGAGCGTGCTTGGTGGCAGCGCTGGCCCCTGCCCTGGCGGGAAAATTTGACTTTAACTGGATACCTCCATCAGGATGAGCTATGGGGAGCAACCCCCCATCCCAGGGCAGAGACAACAGGTCATGCCAGGCTCTGCTGGCTGGGACCAGAAAGGTGGCCCTGTGTCCTGCACCCCAGACAGATTTCCTGTACTGTGTACAACACCAGCTGCTCTTCCAGAAAGCAAGGGCTCTCCATGCTTCATATTCCTCCTCTTTGTGCCATCAGGAGGAGCTTCACTGGGAGGGGGGCAAAGCGAAGTAGGGTGAGCCAGGTTCTCCTGCCTGCTGGGGCTGGCAGGGCCAGGGCAGATCACAGAATCATAGAATGGTTGGAGTTGGAAGGGACCTTAAAGTTCATGTAGTTCCAATCCCCCCTGCCATGGGCCGGGACACCTCCCGCTAGAAGGTGTCAGGTCATTGAGATCTGAGCCTTTCTCATCATTGACATCATTGATCATTGAGCCCTCCTGTGTCTTCAGGGGTTTGTGGCTGCCCCAGCGTGAAAGGCTTCGTTGGAAGCAGCTTCCAGGGCAGCACTTGACACAGTCTCCTTTGCCACTGTCCTGCAAGCAAGAAAAATGAGCAAGCTGATTTTTTTATTTAGTTTTTGGCTGGGCTACAGAGCTTTTCTGGCCCCGACCTACCACCTGATGCTGGCCATGTCCCAGTGGTCCCAGTCCTCAGGTCCTGCAGCCTCCTCAGCCATGTCTCCTGCTTGGGAAGCCAGGAGTTGTTCCACCTCCCCAAAGGTGGGCCCAAGGCATAATTAATGTTGATAAAGCCGCGTGCAGTAGCGAGGGATACCCTGCACGCATGCAAAGTATTATTTATTCCTGACTCCCTCGCAGCCTGATGCTGCGGCAGTGAAACCCGCCAGCTCTGACTAATGGTCCCAGCAGCTGTGTAGGATATTTGAGTTGCTTTTCGTTTACGGATTCGGTGGGTCCCCGGTAATTGGAACGTGGCAACTTCTAACACATAACAGATGATGCAGCGGTGTAGGGAATTTGTCATTGCTTCACTCCCCAACGGCAAGAAGGGCTCATAAGTCACAGCTGACAAATCTTTTAATGACTTTTAAACTTCATTTACAGAAAAGAATGACCATAATCAACAAACAATGATGGGTTGCTAATCTTTCTGTATTATTAAAGAAGAGGTCTGTGTCTTTAGCCCCCTCTCTGGGAGCTTAACGCTGCAAAGGGCAGGGCGATGCTGCCCTGGAAGGGCTGGCAGAGCGTGAAGAGATGAGAACAGCATCAACAGGGAGCCCCGAGAGTCCACGCAGTCCTGAACCATCACACATCATCACATTATGCAAGACTGGCGTGACGTTCTTGATGGAGAACGAGAGCAGCAGACGACGTACCTTCATCTCTGGCTTTGACGCCGCTGGGAAAATTGCCAGACCATCAGTCACATCTGGGCTTGAGGCGAACCGATGCCGAGGGTGGCACAGTGCACAGGAGCGGGTGTACCCTCTGTGAAACCAGGCTTTCTTCTGGTCTCTCCATCCACACAGAACCAGAGAGGCAAAGACCAGTAGATGAGGAGCGGGATTTATTATTTTTCTGGAGGAAAGGGAATGGCTACCAATGTAGGTCTTCTTGTGGCAGTCACCTCAAGCAGCTCAGCTGCATTTCAGGTCTCCCTCTGCCACCACTGCAGGCTGCATCCCTCCCATCTGAGATGCTTTCCTGGAGGTGAGCTCTCTGTGGAGCTTTGGAGGTTGGCATTTAGACAACCAAACCTCAGCAGGTCCCACCAGAAAGTGAAGTAGGAGCCCACATCTCAGTGACTTTACAGAGTTACGTATCTTAATCATTTCTGTCATTCTGCATATTTAAAGCGTCTGAAATAATTTTGAAAGGCAATCAGCTCATAATTAACTCTGAGAGAGTAAAGGAGCATGTCAAAAACCTCAGTTGTTAAAGAATTGAGGGTTAGTGTGACATGGTCCAGCAGCTTTCTCTTCCTCTGCAGTCTCTAAGGCTCCCTGTCCCGTATCCTGCTCCCCTCACCACCAGCACCACCTCTGGGAGAGAGGACCTGGCTTTGGGGATACCTGTGACATGAAGTCCTGTAGTGGGTGGGGGGAATGATCAGCTGTTTTCCTCTGTAGGAAAACATGGACAAATGTTTTGGAGGAACAGTCTGTCCTGGGACTGGAGCGGACTAGAACTGCCCCTTTGGTGGTGGCCACACTCACGGTATCCTCCTCAGCTCCTGGTTTTGCCAAGTCTCCTGGCATGTGGGGCTTTGCTAAAATCCCCAGTGGCACGAAGCACGTGGTGATGTGGAAATCCCAGACTTCTGCTCGGTCATTCAGAAAAAGCAGCCATAGCCCTCATGGCCTGGAAGAGGCAGGGATGGCCCCAGGAGCACAGCACGACCCAGGGGATGGGCAGGACCAGTTTGGCTGGGAACAGAGCAGTGTTTGCCTGTGAAAGAACCCGTGGCATCAAGACGCAGGACTTCTGCTTAGAAGACACCAATGGAGCTGAAGAATGAGAATTGCATCAGTGGAGCTCCACCTGCAGCAGCTCCTTTTTGGGAGCTGGGTCACCCTGGCAGGCAATTAAATTATCCGGTGGTGAGTCGGCAGCATGAAATCAGGTCCATCCTGGAGCTCAGATTTTCCCTCTGCTTCAGCGTTGCCCCATGGTAAGAGGTCCACATGTGCTTCTCACAGGAACCTGCGTTGTGCCCTACGTAGGGTGGGACATGGCCCAACGCTGGGGGTCGGGAGTGCCCCTGAGGCCGCCCATTAGATGTGGCCAGAGGGATTTTGTACCAGGACCTGAGCACAGGGCTCAGGGACCAGGGCAGGACGCTCTTCTGCGGCCAGACTGGGCGTGCCGCTCTTCCACCACTCCATTCCCTCTCCGCCGCATGCCGGGAGATGCAAAAAGCAGCAGCGAAGATGCCAGTTCATTAACAGCTAAGAAAGTTCCCAGAAAGTTCACTTGCTTTTCCTCATAAATAAATCATTTGCTGTTAAAACAACATTTGGGCTGGTGGGGGGGTGTTCATTAAGGAACATCAAGTCAATAGGTGGCTGATGAGAACCTGTCTCCACTGCGTACGAGTGGGAGAGTGGGAGATGGAAACATTGTGTTTTCCTATTAGGCTGTGAATGATAAAGAATTAAAGAATAATTCTCAAGAAATTAGTCATGGCCAGCCATTAATGAGCATCTCGGTAACACACTAATGAGCTGGCTTCAGATGCCTGTAGAAAAGGACTTTAATTAGATTAATACATGTAGCATTGTCCATAGCCCAGTAGGTAATCATCAGGTTTTGCACCAGTGGGATTACGGATGACATTCTATTTAATTGCTGTTTCCTTTTCATTTTCTTTCCTTTTTTTTTTTGTTTTTAAAGATTCTTTCCTCCAAAGAATTTTGTTTCTGTTCTCAAACATAACCTAAATGTTATCCATGGAATTCTGCATCTGAAAGCGCTGCCAGACTGGGCTTATCTGATTCAATTGACCTTTAAAATTTATTTTGCTGCTGTCAAAAAGAACGTTAGTCTGTTCATGAGAGATTTCCAAGATGATTAGACGCAGAGACTCCTGAAAAGTCTACTTGTTGCATATTCTGCAATCAAAGGATGGTCCTAGCTTTTTTTCTTTTTAGGAGAAAAATGCCTTAATTTAAAGAATATTCTCACGGAAAAGCAGCGCCCAGAGAAGATGAATGTGATTGGGGAGTCTACGTTCAAGCAGAGGGTCAATGCTGCTGAGGAGCTACTTCTCGCAGGGTGAAACCCAGGGAGCGGATCCCTGGAGGCTTCAGAAGATGGTTCCAGTACAGTACTAATGGTGGGGTTTCTTTTTTGGCCCCGTGTGCTGTCAGGACTCTTCTCATGTTTTAAATGCAGTGGTGTTAGCATGGGAGTGGAAACCCAAATTTAACCCACCAAGGTTGATAGCTGCCTGGAAATCCTGATCAGTGCAGGACAGACATCCTGGTTCCCAAAGGAACTCAGCTCTGAACCATCTGAGGTCAGGGGCACCTCGGATGCTCCTTGCTGTGACGTTGCACTGCTGGTGAGACAGCTTTTGTCTGTCTTGGCCCAAGGAGAGACTTTGGCTTTATCAAGCAGACAGGAGATAAGACTGCCTCCAAAGCTGATGTAGATCCGCAGCTTTGGTGTGAAGGCAGAGCATCATAACCCCATGGTGAGGAGCACGTCTATGTACTTACCTCCTGAATCTGCCTCGGGGGAGCCGTGTCCTGCTCCGCAGGGAGCCCCATGAGCTCCGGCATGGCCATGCATGTGTGTGCAACGAGCCGTGTGGTGTTTGGAGGGAGCCCCAGGTTTGTGGAGGTGGGCAGGGTGAGGAGCAGTGTGCTTCTGCAGGGATGGATTGCGGATCATAGGTCATCCCTTTATCACACCTATTAGGAAGGATTTAAGACTCCAATGAATAGATTTTTAAGCTTTCTGTAGGCATGAATAATAGGTAGGACAGATGGTTATGAGCCACAGCTATAAACTATGTGCTGACCTGGTAGACTTTGTGACCATTGTCCCTTTAACAACTGATTAAATCCTTATTAAAACAGCAGTTGATTATTTATTACTCCTTTATGAAGGATTTACCAGTTGCACTGAAATTTAGATCGGAGCCAGGTTTTCAAAGGTTTGGCAGGATTTCTCCAGTTTGAAATGTCTCGTTGTTTTAATTAAAAATTAAAAAAGGCGGCTATTTGCACAGCAAGACGGGTAGTTGAAGGAAGATTAGGAGGGAGCTGATTCTGTTCATGCTGCTGTGCTCTCAGCATCCGTTCGCCTGGGCAGCAGCACCCTGCATCAAATGGGAGCAAACCCCAAATTTGTGGAGATAATCACGCCAAACCAGAGGGGTTCAGGAAACGAATTCTGCCTCGCACGCCGCCGTCCGACATGGACACACCAGCCAGACACGGGCTGCAGGTGTCCCCACACTTGCAGGTCCCGGTGCTTCAGCAATAGGTGCCATAGTTCAGCAAGTTGTGGGGACAATGTGCTGCAGCTCCGCCGAGCCTGGGGCGGCTCCGGGAAAGGATGCACCGAAGTAAAAATTCACAGTGCGTCAGATGTGGCATAAAGCAAGATGGATCATGGGGACAGAGTCAGCCCTTCTTGCCAGAGCCGTGCGAAATGCAGAACTCAGCATCTGCCACAAGCTAATGGTGTCAGTCTGGATTATTTGCTTACGTCCTGCAGTAAATGTGCTTTAATGAGCCAGACTTGGCTGATGTTTTCTCTCCCTCCCCGCTCAGCAGCGTTGCTTTCTCCTCCGTACAGTCCAAGTGGGCTTGGATGGGTGCAGCCTCCGTCTCAACGGGGATGAAGGAGACCGGGGTGGGCAGCAGGGACCCCCCATTCACCACCACCCCACCCTTCTGCCCCCCAAATTGAGACCCGAGGGCTGGTGGAGAGCAGGCAGTGAGGTCAGGTTATAAATACAGCTGGGACCCCGAGCTCCCCGGGAGTTTGCAGCATGCTTCCAGAGGCTGGGTGCTCTCCCGTGCCCCAGGGGGGTGCAGATGCATCACCGCATGTGTCGTTATGGGCTGTCCCCATCCAGGGCTGTTCCAGCAGCATTGTCTCCTGACATGTCAGGTGTTGATGCTATTTTATTCTTTCAAGGCAACTATGATGTACGAGCAGGAAACTGGGCTGAAACTGGGCTCGTTGCCTGAGCCTGCAGAGCGTGCACGCTCAGGAGGAGGAAACAGTGTCACAGAATCCCCAGGCTTGGGAGGGACCTCTGGAGCTCATCCCAGTCCANTCAGTCTTCTTTTCTCCAGACTAAAGAGACCCAGCTCCCTCAGCCTTTCCTCGTAAGAAAGATGCTCCAGCCCCCTCATCATCTTTGTGGCCCTTTGCTGCACCCTCTCCAGCAGTTCCCTGTCCTTCTTAAACTGGGGAGCCCAGAACTGGACCCAGCGCTCCAGATGCCCCTCCCCAGGGCAGAGCAGAGGGGGAGGATGACCTCCCTCCACCTGCTGGCCATACTCCTCTTGATGCACCCCAGGATGCCACTGGCCACCTTGGCCACGAGGGCACATTGCTGGCTCACGGGCATCCTGTTGTCCACCAGGACTCCCAGGTCCCTCTCTGCAGAGCTGCTTTCCAGCAGGTCAACCCCCAGCCTGTACTGGTACGTGGGGTTATTCCTCCCCAGGGGCAGGATCCTACACTTGGCTGAACTTCATGATGTTTCTCCCTGCCCAACTCTCCAGCCTGTCCAGGTCCAGCTGAATGGCAGCGCAGCCTTCCAGGGTGTCAGCCACCCCTCCCAGTTTGGTGTCACCAGCAAACTTGCTAATGGTACACTCTGTCCCGTCATCCAGGTCACTGATGGATACACTGAACTGGACTGGACCCACCACCGACCCTTGGGGAACGAAGGCAGAAAGTCTCTTCTTCTCTCCCTCAGAAAGTGCACCCCCCTCCCAGCAGAAATATCTGGGGGGACTGCGGGCATGCAGGATGGGGGGCTGCGGGTATGCAGGATGGGCTGCAGGGCAGCGTCGGTGCCTTCTTCGTCTCTGCTCCAGCCACACAACCCCGTGGGGGTGGCCTGGGTGACGGCATGGGGTGCTGGGGTGGAGCTCGGCGCTGGGGTGCGTAAGAGATGGGCACCTTCGTGGTGACCAGGAGCCGGGTCAGTGACCGGCGAAGCCTGAGCCTGGACAGGTCTGGGCTGACTCGTCTGCAAGGTGGAGCCCTGGGAAGTGTTTGGAAAAATTTGCATATCCAAGACAAGGAGCCCCTTGTCTGATGGGAGATGGGACAGCCCAAAATAGCACTTGGGAGACCCAAGGGCTCGCTCTGTCCACAGCAAAAGCATCCTCCCTTACCAGGCTGGGCTCCGTTGCACTTTACAGGGAGAAAAAGATTTGCAAAGGGCACCCACAGATCCACAACAAGCTTGTCTGGCTCCTGCTGAGCTCCAGCTTTCTGGCCCTTCCACCTTCCTCAGCGTAGCGGAAATTCCCCCAAAAGACAGCCCTGATCCTGCAGAACTAGTCTAATAATTGTGACATCTTTGTCTATCCCCTCTTTTTAATAACTTTCCCATCCTCTGACAATCATGTTTCAGAGAATCGAAGCTGTTTCCCCCAGAAAACCCAAGGACTGGTTTCCTTCCACTTTATCCTGTTTATTGAACCGCACACGAGTGAAGGTGGTCTCTCCGCTCTCCGGGAGGGGGGCTGAGCCCCTCTGGGTTTCTGTGCAGGACTTGTTGGGGACTCAGAAGTTATTAAAAAGATCTCAGGGTTTGCGTTGGTTATTAAACTAATGCTCCAGCACTTGGCTCTGGTGTTCGGCGACTCGCTAGCAAATTACTCACGGCTCTCGGGGGAGGAATGATTGGCACCGGGGGTAGCAGGGACTTCGCTTTGAAACACGTGTGCGTTTCGGTGCTGGTGGTGGTGCTGTGGCAGTGCAATCAGTGGAGTCCCTCTGGCCCTGTTTCTTTTTAAAACTGCTTTTTTTTCTTTTTTTTTTTTGGCTAAAAGAAGGACGGTTTTAGAAATCCCTCAGAGCCAAGTGGCTGGGTTGATTGCTGCCTGAGGCGAGATGCTGGCTGCGTGACAGCTGTGACAATTTGTTTGTGCTTGGGCATGTTAACTGCCCTGTTCCTCCCTAAAAATCCTCTTTCTTGCCACATGCAAGTAAGCGGCAAGAAAGGTGAGTACGGCCGTTAAAGGTTTGGGATGAAAACAGGGGGGCAACCTCCAAAACGCCTCCAAAAGTCGGTGCAGAATTGGGTTGTGTCCTACACCAGAGTATATGAGACAGTTGAAGACCTGACCCAAGCCACGTCCTTCAGGCTTCCTCCAGCGCGTGAGCAGGGGTGCACCAGCCCTGGGCCACCGAAGCATCAGAGGTGGCCCACAGGCTACACCATCCATCCCCTGTGCTGGCGAGACACAGGTTTCCTGTCGCTTTTTTCAGCCCCTCGAGTGTCGTATTTTCCCCAAACCTTGGCGGAGAGCAGGTTCGGCCCTTCCTTCCCACAGGACATCTTCATTTGTCATCCGGCTCCCAGTGGAAAGCCACCAAGTTGGGACAGCTTGTTGCTGGATGGAGACAGGGACAGGATGAAAAACTGCATCTCCCGTTTTGTGAACAAGCGTGATAAGAGGAGAATAACAGCTCGGCTGCGTGTTGCCGTCACGCTGGAATAAAGAGCGCTTTCTGCAGGAGAGAGCGGGGGGGCACGGTGGTTTTTCTTTGCCGCCGTCTTCTTTGACAGTTCGTCACTAAGGCTGAGGCCCCTGGGGTTTCCAGACACCTGGCTCTCAATTAAACAGCTAATCTGTGAAGCAAGGCACTTAAAGCAGGGAGGAAAAATAGCTTATCAGGTAAACCAGCTCTGGCCGTGGGCTGTTACCACATTGAATATCAATATTTTTAAGGGATTCCTGAACGTCAGCGGCAGCAGGGACCGTGACATTCTTTCCAGCTGTGCTGTCCTAGGAAGAGAGGAGAAGTGCTGGCAGGGAGGGGACGCCGTTGGTGGGTGTCCGGATCAGGCCCATGAGCAGGCGGGCACAGCCTTTCCTCGAGCGTGGGAGATTCTTGGGAGCTCAGAATGGTCCTCACCATCCCTAATAAATGGCACGGGGGGTCCTTGAGTTTTTGGGGATGATTAATCCCATGTTGTATTTTCTTCTCATCCTGGCGGTGGCAAAGAGGTTTCCTTGTGCCATGCATAGTGGGGCGGTAAATCCACAGAGAGCCGTGGTCCAGGGGTGTGTGTCAGGGATGATGGTCCAAGGATGGCCGGAGACACCGGGGGTGGCACAGTCTGGGTGCAGACGGGTGTGTTTCTGGGGCCACCATGGTGTGGCTCGACTGCTGTCCCCTGCAGATCTCACGGTGTCCCCACTGGCACAGGCACCTGCCCCGTGCAGAGGGACAGGGGACACACATGTGGGAAGGAAGGAAGGAAGGAATGAACTTCTGACAGTCTCATCCTTAAGTGTGTCTGTCTTTAGGGGTGATTGGGAGTGGGAGGTGTCGTTAGGAAGTTTCTGTAAGCTTTGGTGAGGTCAGTGGCACAAACTGCTCCCAACCAAGACCCGTCTGGGCCTCAGTTTCCCTTGCAGAAGACAGAGATAATCACACTAACCTGTCCTTACTGTTCTTTGAGGTCCTACAGAGGAAGGACCCCTTTATACATTCATTTATCTGTGTCCAGATATTATTACTAGCTGCATTTTTTCTTGTTCTCTTTTCCAAGGCAAGTCTGTTTTGTTGCGGTTGTGGGTTGTGGGTTGAAAGGTGAAATAATAGCTGTGAAAATGCATCTGCCGAAGCCAGTGGAGTTATTAGAATATTCATCAGTAACCAGCGATACATGTGTCTGCTGTGTATATTTTTCTCATCAGACATATGGCCAAGATACTCTGCTCTGGCTCCTGCCCACTGCTTGTGACGTGGTGCATCAAAGAGACGGTGGCTTGAGAAGACACCGTGTTTCATAGCCCTGCACAGGCGAGCTGGGTTGTTTCACGGGGAAGGGACACTAAGCCAACGTGGCCGATGCTGTGCTGGATTTAATCGGGGCGCAACGCAAAGTGCTCTGCTGGAAGGCAGTTAGGTGGAGTATGACATATTAATATGCGATGATTAAAATGTCCTTGCCAATCGTTGCGGTAAGGGGTCCAATAAGTGATGCGAAATGAATATCGTGTGTGAGAAGAAACCCTAAATGAATGGGGCACAAAAAACAAGGGACGCTGTTTTCTCCAGGGGATGCTGGGCTTGGGTGGGGACAGCAGAAGAGCGCTTTGCACGGGGTTTTTGAACAGACAGTGCTGAGTGGCTTATAAGCTATTAAATGAGAGCCGTGCGGGCTGCTTGTTAAATGGAGGATACCACTGATGGTGCCTGAAATCTCAAGAGCAATGCTGTGCTAGAAGCCCAGAGACCCACCTCCCCAGCCCTGGACAATGCTCCCAGCCTAGGCAGGGACAGCAGTCAGTGGGCAGATGGCACTGGGAGAGCATCCCGTCCGCAGAGATGTCGGGTCCTGTTGGCTTCCTCCCAAGTCTTTTCCAGCAGCATGGCCATCACCTTGCCTGACCTTGAGTTTGCCATCTGGTGGCCCCGTCCCGTTGCTCGTCAGCCACAGGCACATCTTCTGTGCAGATGTGCCGTGTCCCGAGATGGCCCCGATGCGCAGACCTGCTGGGGCTTCAGCCAGGGAGCCAAGGGAAAGGCTCTACTGAGGAAGGGGTTGTGCTGAGCTACCTGCTCCATCACCAGTCCCCACAGTGGGTGGTGAAAGTGAGTTCTCCTGTCTCCAGCTCCTACAGCCACAGACTTTATTGGTTTGGGGTGACCCAGCATCCTGGGTGGGGAGGAGAGGGGACAAGCACACGCTGGTCCAACTGCAGGAAGCATGGGGGAAGGTCACGGGAACCAGTCAAGGAGGGTGCAAGCTGGGGTTGGGGGAGCAGGGGCCTGGGGGAGGAACAGGTTCCCCTTTGTGGCAGTCAAGGTGTAATTGTGTATATCTCCCACCTTGGGAGATGCCTTAGGAGATGTCCTTCTCCAGGTGAAGATCCATCTGCTGCCTTAGTGCCCACCTGAGAAACAACTCTTCTTCAGCCAGCTCTTATACATAAGAAGTCTAGCTAAAAAATAAAGTTACTGAACAAAATTGGTCCTGTTTTACCTCAAACCAGGACAAAAACTAACCCAACCGGGTGGAGGATTCATTGACAGCAGCAGAGCTGGCTCATGTTGCACTCGCTGAGGGCAGTCCGCTAGAATTGGGGGGAAAACACACTTTATGCCCCCACACACTCCCCGTCCTACCCAAATCCTCCAGCCAGCCCTTTCTGTTTCCATGCACAGAGGCAGCTTAACCCACGTCCCTCCTATGGAGGCTTAAGGAGCTCAGTGCCCTGATGCAATTGGTGTTTGCAGCTGCGAACAGCTGGTCAGCGATTGAGAATTATTTATTGTAAATAACACACTTCTGGGCTGGTTAGAATTTGGGATGGCTTTGGGCAAACAGCAGCCTCATATTTCCCTGAGCTGGGGCTTGGGGTAGCAGCAGTAAAACTCTTCAGGGATGGGGTGGGAAAACAGAGAGAGGGGTGTATTTTATCTGAGTGCTGTATTTTGTTTTGAGGAAGAGAGCATTCCTCCTGCCTGCCTGCGGCCGGGCCAGACCTGGAAATGTTATGGCCAAATTTGACCAACCTACTTGCTTTCTTGGCAAAGCGTGTGGCCAAGGAGATGACATGGGTGATGTCTGCCTTGACTTCGGGAAGGCTTTTGACATGATCTCCCACAGCATCCTGGCATCCAAGCTGGGACACGGCAGTCCAGATGGGTGGCCTCCAAGAGCAGTGCAAGCTGGGTGGTGGGGCTCCAAGGGCGGTGACAAGGCTCATAATCTGCCTGGAGGCCATTTGCAAGAGGAGTTCCTCTGGGGACTGGGAATGGGGGAAAGAAGGGCCGTGGGTGGGTAGTAATGTGGCTTGGAGACTTGCCTAAACTCTGGCAGATAAGCAAGGATGGAAATGTGGGAGGGCATCATCTAGAGGGGAAGAAGCTAAGTGGGGCCAGAGGTGTCCATGTGCTATGGGCTAGTGTGAGCGAGAGAGGTGCCAGGGCAAATTTACTCTGAAATAGAAAATATGGGCATCAGGAACTGGCAAATCCAGGAGTCACCAAGTATAAAGCCGCATGTCAAAGTCACTGTCCTGCAATGTTGCTGAAACCCCAAGGCAAGGAGAGCCGCAAGTTCCCAAGGGGTCGGACATGTCCTTGGGTAGGAAGACCATCCAGAGCTACCTGGGTACAAGTACCCTATGTGTTTGCAGGCTCTCCCAAGGTCCCACACAGCCTCAGCTGATCCTGAGGGGCTGAGAACGCAGATTTCGTAGGAACTGGCTGTCCTGGAGCAGCTTCTGGCCAGGCTTTGTGCAGATACTCATGATTTCTGAGAAATGAGTCCTTGAGGGTCGAGCTGGGTACCCAGAGTGACTGAATGGCTCTTCTTTCTCCACCTGTCCATGAAGAATGGGAATGGTTTCCTTTGTGAACCTCTCCCAGACAGCACCGCAAACATCTGTTAAACCAGATAACATTAAACAAGTGTTACATATGGGTTGAAACTTCGAGCAACCTGAAGAGGTTGGGCACCACAAAAAGGTGTGAGGACTTCATTCATTTAGATGCCTGCAAAAGTCCTGTCCTTTGGTTTTTTCCAGTGTTTTTAGGAACACTGTGCTGCCAGGAATTGTTTTTAAAAACATAAAACAAAAGTCCACGGCTCTTTTAAACTGTAAGGGTGAAAGGAAAAATATAACGAACCAGACTCAGACAAAGTCTAACTTTTTTTCAATTGGATTTAGCAGGGAGATCATTTCCAGCCTCAATGGTAGGTTAATAGAGTCACAGGGGTTAGAGCCAGACGAGATTTATTGAGCCATCTCATCCTTCCCCTGCTCCATGTGGAGAATCAGCCTTGCCAGGTGTCTCCAACCCTCTGTATGATCTGGCTTTACACGAGGAAAGGAATCAAGTGTTTGATCCTTTCTGCTCTGAAAATTAAAAAGGCAGAGGTCTGGACATCGTAGCTTGTCTGTTCGGAGCTCATTGACTGCAATCAGTGTTCAGATGCTCTGTGTCTCCCCAGGTCAGGCTGCAAGTGCCACCTGCGTGCAGGGCTGGGCCAGTCTCCTCTGTTGTCTCTTTACCTCCATGCTGGACTGAAGTTTCAGGTCCTGGAGATACAGAGCTTGCGCGTGTCTGTGTGGGTTGAAGTACCCTCAGGCAACATGGGACTATGGGCAGAAGCAGCTCCCCGGGGTATCCTGAGGGGCCGGTAGCTGAGCAGGCTCCATCAGAACCACATCCATCACCCAACAAGACAAAATGGGACCCACCTGGCAAAGGGGTGAGATAGGTAGAATGATGTTATCCCCCCTAGCAGGGTTAGGGGGAGGTAGGAGCCGACAGAGATTTCACGTCTCTGTGGAGAAGACAGGGAAGAAGGAGTCCTTAGGTTCTTTGAAAATCGTGGGTGAAACCTGAAAAAGTACATCTGGAAACATCACAACTTTTTCCCAGGCCTCTGCCTATCTAGTGAGGGGTGTAGGAAAGACTGTGTGTTTTAGGGCTCAGCGAAGCCAGAGTGTCGCACCCTGCTGGTGCCAGTGCCTTGGGCAGGCTGGGCTGGGGGCAAGGGCTTGGGGACCAGGGTGACGAGGTCCACAGGAGCTGCACCCATGCAGCCAGGCAGCTGCCACCATGCTCCCTTGGGCCAGGCTGTCCAGACACACCTGGACTCTGAGCCCAGAGAGCCAGAGCCCCAAAGCCAGGTGGTGCTTTAGCTCTGCCCAGTGACAAGGTGGACACCAGGGAGGGGACACCATGGCCCTGCAGTAGCAGCGTGTCCCCTGTGCCAGGCTTGGTGACCGCCTGGAGTTGTGGAAACCATTGTGGCGTTGCCCTGGCTGCGGGGAGCACCTGCGGGCACTGCTGGAAGGGGCTGGGGGAGAGCAGCCCCTCCACGTGCATCATAAAATACCTCCCACAGCTCTGAGCTGACTTTTCCCGGGTAAATACCACACACCGTGTACGCAGCGCACAACAGCAATCCCAAGGCATCCCCTCTGTTTCTGGAAGATGAAAATCAAGCTGATACCTTTGGACAGCTGTAATTTTTGCTGCAGAAATGTGAGCAGGCAGCCCGACAGGCAGCCAGACTAGCTTTAATTTCACACAATTTCCATCCCTGTCCCTTGGTCCTCAGAGGTGAAGCCTGTTCTTGGGGGGCTGCCCATGAAATACCCCTAGGCAAGAAACTTGAAGGAACACGCCGTGCAGCTACAGGCGGAGGGTTGGAGTGGCTTCCAGCTGATCTGGCTGATGGCTTAGCCATTCCCAAGCTAACAGTGACCCCTCCTGTTTGCACAAAATTCAGCTCCAAAGCCCAGCCTGTAAACGCGCAGGCATCCGGATCCACTTACATCTCTTTGTTTGCATCCAGAAAATTCAAGTCTTCTTCCAGCTGCAAGCGCAGCTCCACAGGCACCAGGCTGTCCCCGTGGGTGGCGAGAGCTGGCCTGTGCTGGGAGGTGCTCAGCAGGGCAAAGCCCAGAAAGGTGGGCATGAGCAAAGGTGCTGAATGCAAACCACTTTAAAAAGAGCAGTCCTTTGAACTGTGATTAGGTATAGAGAGGTAAAAGCTTTCCTGTAACAGCATTAAAGCTTTTACTTGGGTGTAAAATTTATTTAAATCTTGTTTTGTCCCCCAAAAGCAACCAGCTTACACCCAGAGTGTCAGCCTGATAAATAGGTTTCCAGCAAGAGTTTTGCACTGGCTGCGATGTTGCCTTCCCCAACGCACAGGGGCTCTCTGGAGATGGGATCCTCCCCTGAGCTGTGACTGGCTGAAGTTGGGAAGCAGATTCCCTCGCTCCAGGCTTGTTGGGAGATTTATCCCTCACCCATTTTTGTAAGTACTCCAGCAATTCCCACATTCCTGACTCACTCCCGCTTTGTTCATTCAGGTGTTCAAGATGTCATTGAAGGTGCAGACGAGCAACATCACGAACAAGAATGACCCCAAGTCCATCAACTCCAGAGTCTTCATTGGCAATCTCAACACAGCCGTGGTCAAGAAGTCAGATGTGGAGACCATTTTCTCCAAGTACGGCCGTGTGGTGGGCTGCTCCGTTCACAAGGGCTATGCGTTTGTACAGTACTCCAACGAGAGGCACGCGCGTGCCGCTGTGCTGGGCGAGAACGGGAGAGTGCTCGCTGGCCAGACGCTGGGTGAGTCGTCTCTTCAGCCATTTGGGTGTCCGGGTGCAACACGGGTTGGTTGCTACCTAGGGGGTAATCAAGGGATGGTGAGTCCAAGGTCAAACTGGGGCATCGATCTGCAGATCAGGGTCTAATGATGGTGAGCAGGTCAGACACAACCCAGTGGTGACTGAGCAGGTCCATAGTGACAAGGCGGGTCTGGAGCCAGGCTGGGAAGTCAGCCAGTGGGTGAGGATCAGCAGGGTCCGTGGCCAGGCACAGGCATGGCCGTGGCAGAGCTGGAGCCCAAAACTCCTACAACACAGCCCGGGTAGGAGCTGAAGGCTCCTGGGTTCCACATGGGCAGGGGTCAGAAGTGAGGCTGGTCACGGCCATTCAGGTGTATTAGTACCCTCAGGGCTGTGACATTGTGGCCTAAAAACCCACGTTACAGGCTGCGGTTGTAGAAGCTAAAACACAATTCTGAATTGTCTCATGTCCTTGTCCTTGATCTGGTGGGGAAGAACAAGGGTGGGAAAAGACACTGCCCGGTCCCCTTTCTGGACCAGACCTTACCCTTTGCATGTCAAGAGAGGTGATAGTCTAACTCAGCTTGGACTAACTTTAGCCAGCTGATGTTAAATGAGATTAGGTTATCCCCAAACACATGAAAGTCTCTTGTCTGCGCTGTTGTGTGATAAGAAATAACAAACAAACCATCCCAGATGCTCCCAGCTGCATCCTGATTTTGCAGATTGCTCTGAAGTGTCACACGCTGAGAAGCTCTTGTCACCAGCTCCAAGCTGAGAATTGGAACTGAAGACAGTATTTTTAATGAAAACCTATTATTTCCAAACCTGCTGCAGGCAGTGGGCATTGGGCACCCAGGAAAACATTTTGCAGCCCATTCCCACCCTGCTTCTGGCACAGCAGTCTGAAATAAAAAGTTGCCTGCTAGATCGGCTCGTTAAGACAGTATGCCGTTCCCATCCATGGTTTATTCAAATACCAGAAACTTCTTTTCACTTCCCTGATGGTCCAGAGAGAGGAGCTGCAGACCGAGGCGAAGCGCGGCGTGACGGGGATGCTTCCAGCCCAGGCATTGCCCACATGTGCAGAGTCTGTAGATAGGGCGAAAAGGGCCTTGGGGAGCAAAGGAGCTCGTTGGGACACTTCAGACAGGTACAGGAGACGCAGCCAAGAGACAGGCAATGCTTGCCCGATCAGCTGAAGAGAGAGATAATAGGAACCTCTTACTCTCTTCAGGGCTGGTCCCGGAGATCTGGCATGCCAGCAAGACAGGACTGTGTCATAGCTGGGAGTCCTATACACGTACTGGAGGAGGTGCAAATTCAGTTCCTTTTCATCTGCCTTCCCTTCACGCCACCAGTCTTACCACAGAAGAGCTCAGCAGGCTTTCCTTTGCTGTTCATGGACCAGTATAAACCCAGGGACACTCCCCTTGCAGGAGAATCCTTCAGAGAGGAAGAGGTGAACAATGTGGTTAGAAAATGTCTTTGCACAAAACAAGGTGGAAAGTCCCCCTCAGAAAAAAAAAGAGGAGGTGATGGCTACATAGGAACGTGGAGAGGAAGGACAGGATGGGACAGGCAGGGGACATGGCAGCCATGGTGCTGAATAGACCGTCCGTGCAGCTGACCCGTTCATGGGCAGGGTTTTGAGGGGGTTCCTTCGAGGTGATGATAAAACTTCCCTCCCCAGGAGGGCAGCAAGAAGGCAGGCTGCTTTCTGCCCTGGCAGCTCCAGCCGGTAACTTCAGCTGGGTACAACCACGCCGTCCTGTGGAAGAGCTTCAAACCGTGACCACCAGGCAAACAGCCGTGTCCGGCGTGGCAGGAGCTCATGGGGAATCCCTGCCGGCACGGTGGGGCAGTGTGGCTCAGGGCAGTACCCAGTGGAGGGGCGAAGTACCCCCAACCTGCTCAGGGGCAGCAGGTTGTTGATAGTGCAAGGCCACTGGTCCCCAGTGCCAGCAGGTGGTCGCTCGGCAGGACAGCATCCCCGTCCGACTCCAGAGCCACCCCTGGGTGGCAGGCACTTGCTGTAATGGCTCAGTTGTAGCAGCCCTGCATGGCACAGTTGGAGTGAAACTCCCTTTCCTGCCTCCGCTCTTCAGATGGGAAAGAGAATTTGCACCAATGTTTAAGAAATGGTGGGAACGCGTCAGAGTCTTGAGCATGCTGTGCCTGACTCCTCTGAGTGGGCACGTCGTGGAAGGATCTCGTATCTCCCCCAGCATCCATCAAGGCTCTTGCAGCTCCTTCTGGCAGATTGCAGAAAAGCTGGTCCTTGCAGAAGCCCTGAAGTCAGTGACTCCGGCTCTCGGTGGCACTTGCCCCTCCAGAAGAGCAGGCGCCTGCGCTGCCACGGGCCAGGCACACCTGCTGGTGGTGGCAGGAGGGTTCCACCCTCCACCTGCTCCCAAGGGCCAGTGATAATTTACAGGTAACGTTTTCCAGCACGCACCAGGGTGCAAAGCAGCAGCATCTTTCTAGCTTTCATTTCCCAGCTGAGGTCAGCTCTCAAGCTGAGTGGTCTAACAACATTTCTTCCATTTTTTTCTTTTTTCTTTTTCTTCCTTTGTCACCAGATACACAAACAATCCAACTTGCATTTTAACTGATCAGCAGGATACTGAATGCACCGCAGAACGGAGGTGTTTGAAACCACGGCTGTAGCCCGTCGTGTGCTGGGACATGGTCTGCTCGGCCTGACAGGTCCTGGCAACCTCTGTGCTTCCCCCAGAGGCTCCCAGACTCCCCAGTCCTTGCAGCAGGCAGTTGCCATTCCAGTGAGGGAGCTCTGCACTGGAAACTGCTGCATCCACACCATAACCTGACCCTGCCTTGTTGGGTAGACGTAGCACGACCTTCCCATTTAGTGTGGGCAAAGGTGCTGGGATATGAGCCGGAGGGACAGATACTGCCTTGGGGTGGGCAGCTGGATTCAGCGATGCAGGGGAGGGAGTCAGAATGGGAACAAGATGCAAAATCTGTCCAGGCTGATGTGCATGCTGAGCTCTTGTCTCCCCTTGTTCACTCTCAAGGGAATCCTGAGGGATCTGCCTGCTCATCACCACTATAGGTTGCAACTATAAATTCCCTGGTCTGTCTGCATGCACCGATGAAGGCTCTGCAGTGCTATTTCTGGCTGTGCACACCAGCAAATTGGGCTAATTGTTGTCATTATCCACCATTGGGCTTTCATCGCGTCTCCCTTGGAGGGTGTTAATCGGCACAGTGCTGTCATTAGCTCTCCATTTTGCAAGAAAAGTGACTGGCAGCTGGCAAGATGCACCCTGACAGCAAAAAGGGTTCACGACAAGGGAACTGGAGCTGAGCAGGGATGTGTTCTGGGATGCACCACGGAAGCGTTTATTCCTCTCTTCCTTTACATCAAACAGCCTTGCCAGAAGCGTTGCGTTGCTCAACACACTCAGAAAGGCAGCCGCATACATAATGTTCTGGCAGCAGTTGTCCACAGACCTGTCCCGTGGCCATGCACATCCTTGCTAGCGTTCAGGCTCAACACTCTTCTGCGTCCCCCTTAGCAGCTGAGGATGGGAGGATGGAAGGTGAAAGGCAGCAAAGGAAACGCACGCTCCGATCTGAATGTGCCTCCAGAGGAACATTCAATGTAACGGCTGGACAACACCCTAATACCACATTCGTTGTGCAAGCTTGCAAATAGGCTAAGCTCCAACTTCAGTAGGAATGATGTCCCCCGCTAGACCCTAAAAGGCAGTCCAAGGATTGCACAGCAAGACCTTCGGGCAGTGGGAGCATGTCCGTGCTCCTCCAGAGCTGTGTCCCACGTGAGCAGCCCGTGCTCCTCCTGCCCAGGTTGTGTCAGCAGGGCTGCAGCTTCCTTGTGCTCCTGGAGATTCTTGGTTAGTAGCGAAATCAGCACCCTGTTCACTTTGGATCTCTTTGCAAGCTCTTTATTTTGATGGTGAGCAGACCAGCCTGTCCACCCTTCTCCGTGAAGTCCCTTCACGCAGCAGGAAAAGAGCAACAATGAGTAAGGTTAAACCTGCCAAGTTTCATGGCACATCCTGCAAGTCCTGCAGAGGTGAGAACTTAAATACCCCAGTTTGTGGTCACAAACCCACGAACCCCAAGCCCCAGATGGAGACCTTCAAGTCCACCTGCACCTCAGAGGCTCAGCACAAGGACCTGTCCCGGTCCTGTGGGGCAGCCCATGTCCAGCCCAGTGCCAAAGGTGCTTTTGATCTCTGTAAGAACATCCTGCCTGGCTGGGCTCAGATGTGGTCAGACACCTGTTTAGACAGAAAGGACCTGAAAAACAGAAAAAGTTTAGGGCTGATAGGAGAAGCCAGCAGGGAATTTGCTCGCTCCTGGGCCAAGAAACGAAGAGGAGGTGAGGCCTCCTGCTCCTGATAGCTCACCTCTCTGCGGTTCTGGGGCCATGCTCAGCGTTAGATCGCCAGGCTCTCGGTAGCCTCCGTGAAATTGGCTGTAGCGCTTCATTCTCACATCGAACGCGCATTTGACACCGAGACTGAGGAGAGAAATGTTCTCAGTGGATTAGAAGAGCTTATTCTCACCTCCCCTGGTAGAAGATGCTCACCCAAGATCAGCTGGGGTGGCTGCAGGCGTGTGCCTGCACCCCGTGCAGCTTTTAACACAGCCCAGTCTGCAGCGATGCCCAGCTGGCTCGTGCTTAGCACTCGTTTTTATTCTAGAAGGAGCAAGGAATAAATTGTTAGCAGCGTGCAGCGCTTTTATATATTGTCTGTGCCTTATCCTAACAGCACCGAGTTCTCCTGAGAAACCTGTCCTGGATTTTTGTGCCTGGGTTAGACCGTGTGCAGGGCATTGACTTGAAAAATAAACGGTTAGCAGCTTTGTAAAGGGAAAGGAAGAGGCTTGCCAAGTGCAAGAATATATTTTCCTTCTTGTGGAGGTCCAGCAGGGCCCCAGACGTGCTAAAAGCAGGTGGGAATGTGGTGGGAGGTGTGGAGGAGTTTGTTTCTGCTGATGGCAGGGTTGTGCACAGCCTCCCTCGCTCCGTGGTCGGGTACGGCTGCCGGTGAGCCTGGACCTGCCGTGTCACAGCTGCGTGTCTGTTCATTGCAGATATCAACATGGCCGGGGAACCTAAACCCAACAGACCTAAAGGGCTGAAGAGAGCAGCCTCTGCGTTGTACAGGTAGGTCTCCACCACGCCACCTCCCTGCGGCGAGGTCTCCAGGCTGGGGTTGATTTTCCCACCTCGCAGATCACTGCCCTGAGCTTCCTGGCCCCGACCCCAGGCAGCCCCTGGCCACTGCTGCATGTCCACATCTTCTCCTCCCATGGACTTCTTGGCCTTGGCAATGCCCCTCAGCGGTGGGCTGCGGGGAGGAGAGCCAGCAAGAGGTGGCAGCTGCAGACCCAAGGCTGGCCAGCACCCACAGCGCTGGGGGACTCTGCCTGGACACGGTCCAACCTGTGAGCGGTGTTGGACCTGGAGATCGGTGGAGAAAGTTAGGCAGTACCTGCTTTAACCACATCAGAGGTCTTGATGGAGGTGTAACAAGAGGGGCGCTCCCCAACCACCCCAGCTCCTCCAGCTGGGGAGTAGGAGTGGGGCACAGTGGCATATGCGGGGTCTTGGAGGAGAACAGGGAACAGAGATAATGTAGGGAAAGACCCTGGAGAAAAGGACAAGAGATGAATGACAGGAAAGGGAGAGAAGAGAGGAAGAAAGTGGGAAACCCTTGGGGCAACTAATGCAGGTGGGAAGCCCCAGGGGAACCTGTACTGCAGAGCAGTGACCAAAGGATCAAAGGAACCAAGTGACAAAGGGGACATGGAGTGGGCCTGTGGGAAATGTGGGGTGTTGCAGATGTCAGAGTGAGCCGTCGATGCCACTGTTGCAAACTCTAGAGACTTTATCAAGATTTTCACAAGAAGTGAGGATTCTCATTTAAGCCCCAGAGTCTGGACTCGTGGGAATATGGGAGAAAGTCATTAAGTTCTTGCTCCTGAGGTTGCAGAAGGGAAAACTTGAAAAGGTATTTGGAAGAGTACCCCATAGGTTTCAAGAAATGACAAGATCCCAAACTGGGATTTTTTTTATGCCAGTTTCATGGTTTGGAGACTGGGGCACTGAGTCAGGATTTAGAAGGTGTGATGTTGGGAAGAAAAGGCTAAAATCAGTATCAATGTTATAGGTGGGTGTAATAAAAAGGGAAATCACGAGAGAACTGTGCATTTTTTTCTACAAAAAGGAAAAAAAAATGAGGGATGAAGAGAAATGAAAAATCTGTGATTCAGACTCAGCCACGCAGTCCGACACCGGCGTGCTACGAAATGGCAAACCTCGGTGCCGGCAATGCTCTTCTGGCATAGGCAAACCCACCCTTCAGCAACCCTCCCACCACCACCCCCAAGGCATCTGTTGAGACCTTCCCCGAGTCTCAGCTGAGCTCCTCCTTTGCAGCTTTCACCAGGCAAATTTTGCCTCCTGCCTTGGACCAGCTTGGCCCTTCACCAGAATTTGGCCCTCTGGATTCACAGGGGACGCCAGTCGAGGGGAAGTGGCCTCTGTGCATTCCCCATGCTGATGTATGGAAATAGAGGTGACACAAATCTTTCGATTTAGCTGCACGTATGCTACTTACATGGTGCCGGTAGCCATAATGCAAATCAATTCATTCCATACATCTTGCAAGAAAAAGTCATCTTCATCCGTGCCTTGACCGCTAATCCATTTCTCTTGAAATGACCAATATTTCAGACTTCCAGGCATCCATGTAAATGAAAAGAGAGCGAACAAGAGATGTTTGCTTCCTCCCGCAAATATGGATATGCTAAAATATGGGCCAGAGAACTACACTGCTCTGAGCTCCAGCAATATTTCATCCCAGATCGGTGACAGATTTAAACTTTGCCATCTGGACTAGCAGAACTTAGGATATCTCATGGAAAGCAGGGAATCCAGGTTTGCAGTGAGCCATGGTTATAGCTTCCCTAACCATCATAAATTTTTCTAAATGTTAGACTTCAAAAATCACAGCGCTATAATTTATAGAAATGCCGTGTTAAACACATAAGGTTATTTTTTCAAAGGTTGGGTTTTACTTTGCCTCACTCCAAGTCTGTATGAGAGGGGGAACGGAAGGCAAGGGAAGGGAAGGGAAGGGAAGGGAAGGGGGAGGCAGAGGGGAGGAGGAATCTAATTTTGGACATAGAGGAAGGAACAATCTTGACAGTCTTACTTGATCCACCAGACGGGGGCGGTATATGGGTGTTTAACAGAAATCTTTTGGGATGTAGCCTCCCATCTACCTCCAATAGGTAAAACATACACCCAGGTTCATGCTGTCATAAATTTTCTCAGGTCTTACCACAAGAGCAGTGTTCAGTTAATGCAAAACCTTGCTGTCATCACTGCTCTTCCCTCATGTCTCCAGATCTTCAGGCCCTCCCTGTCTCTGCCTCTGGCATTTACCAGAGCATCCCTTTGCACGTGGGAAGTCCCCTGGGTGCTCCTGCCTGCCACCCCAGCCACCGCTGCTGAACGCGGTCGTGCCTGGAGATTTTGCAAATGAGTTAGTGAGGATGGCTGGAAAATGAACTTGTATTTTGACCATGTCCCCCATTCACATACTGTGTCTCAAAACTTTTTGCCTTCTGGCAATACTATTTTTGCCTGCAAAGCAAATGTCTGCACAGGATTTCCTGGGGCATTTTGGGCCACATTCAGGTTGGTGACGGTGATCCTGCTGTGCTTTGAGCTGGCTTCTTTTTGCCGTGGGCAGGGAAGTGAAGGTGGCTCTGCCCCAGGGCAGTGGGGTCTGCCAGTGCTGTACTGGACCTTTGGAGGCACAAATCTCTGCTCTTCCTTGTAACGCTGGTGCCAGTGTTGCTCTGTAGCCAAAAGGACAGTGAGGACAACCTAAGCAAGAATCATAGAATCATGGAATGGTTTGGGATGGAAGGGACCTTAAAGATCATCTAGTTCCAACCTCCCTGCCATGTGCAGGGACACTTAGACCAGGTTGCTCCAAGCCCCGTCCAACCTGGCCTTGAACACCCCCAGGGATGGGGCAGCCACAGCTTCTCTGGGCAACCCCAGCCAGGGGCTCACCACCCTCAGAGTGAAAATTTCTTCCTGAGATCTCACCTAAATCTCCCCTCTTTCAGCTTGAAGCCATCACCCCTCGTCCTATCACTACCTGCCCTTGTAAAAAGGCAAGAACTGCAAGAGCAGCTGGGTGTCTGGCAGCTCAGTGGCCCAAGGAACTGTCTCCAAAATGGTGACAGACACAAACCAGTCTACAGATGCAAGTGGACAATGTCATTCCAGCTCAGCTGGCATTCACATCCCTTGTTATACCCATTACAATCCCTGCTGGTGTCAACCCGTCTCCAAACAGATCCACTCCTCCCACATCTCATTGGGAGCAATGACACCCTCCTGGCAAGCCCTGGTGCCAAATCCACACGGATAGGGGCTGAGAAACAACCAGAGGAGGCAAGCAATGGTACCCAACCCAGCAGACCCAACACTGGCAGCAAGGATGTGCACGCTCTCCCAGCCTCCCTCTGCAGCCCCGGTATCTTGGAAATGCCAGGCTCCCTTCCCACGTTTCTCTCCTGGCTTTCCCCTACCGTGGCTATTTGCAGGAGGAAAGAATCTCACCCCAGATATACAAAATCTTCCAAGCTCACTATTTGACCAATTATATGCCAGGTTTTCCACGTAGCTGTCTAGCGGGTATTATTTCGAGTGCTGCGATAATGAAGGTTGTGCAATTAGCGAGCTGAGCACAACGTGCTGCTTGCGATTGTCGGTGCGGGGCTGTCAGCCAGCAGCTAAAAGCATGGCTGCTCAACCATACACTTGTTATTCAGCTCAGAAATGGCACCACAACCGTAATGTAAAGGCAGTACATACAAACAATTGCCTTTCAATTATGAATATTTGGATTTTGAACCTTTGCGAGTCATTAATAAATGTTATTTAATTTCTAAAGAGAAACAAAACAGAAGAAATGCATCAGGAGGTGGAAGCAGCGCGTTAACTGGACACAGCCTTGCAGCCCTCTGCTGCTTCTCTCTCCGATTGCCCCTGCTGTATTTTTAGAGGGCGCAATGTCACTAACTGATTGGAAAAGGGCAAAAATTATTCCTGTGCGCAAAGGAAGCCCTGCCAGGTCACTGAAAAATGATCCATCAGTCTCAGGAAGGTTTATCCTACGTGCAGTGAAATTTTCAGGCACACGATGCCCAGATAAATCACCCATGCTAAGGCACCCACTTTTTACTGCCTCTTTTTCTGCATTCCTATTGGAAAACCTGCCTTTTGCTCAACTCCTGCCATGGCCTGACTGGCATGTTACAGCGGGATCATACAGTCCCAGCCTTCTGAAAATCTCTTATTTCAGCCCGCTGCCTTCCTTGAGGGCTGTCTCATGATGAGCAGGCATTGAAAGCGGTACCGCCAAAGGCAGAGATCAGAGTATTTGCCATCCCACACCACACCGAGCCGAAGGTTGGGTTCATCTCGCGGGAGTTCAGCCCTCTATGCCCTCAAGGCTTTTATGTGGTCTGCTTGTCTGGGGTCTCTTCATGCTTGCTGGATAAAACACCAGTTCTTCACCTGACAGTGTTTCAGATGTCTGCCTTTGGATGTGATGTATGTTCCATGACCTGGAACTGCCTCTTTCCCCACTGGCTTGGATTTGTCTCTTTACATTCCCAGTGTCTGAAGCCAAGTGAGATGAATCCCACTGTTTTTGGGGAAGTCAGGACCAGCTCCCCAGGATAATTATGCCCTTAATTCCTTTTGAAATGAGTGGAAGTTTCTCCAGTCCCCTGAGGATTCGGAGCCAGGGCAGGAGTACCACCAGCCCCCCCCACCTTGCTTTTCACCCACAAATATTAGGAGATGCTTTTGGACCCCCTGCCCTGAAGATCAGGCCAGTAGTGATGTCCACCAGAAAAATGCAAGGCTGCCCAGCTTTACTCACACTGCAAATAGCGTAATAGCATTTATTAGCCAATTCATATACCAAACCTGTCTTTTGACTAGTCTTTAAAAAGATTTAGGACTTCCCCTGAGGTTTTGGGCTTCTCCATCCTTCTCCAGTCCACGCCCAATTGGATCTACAGGTACTTGAGGCTGGGCTTTGTCCTGTTGCTGCTGGAGCTGAGCCCAGGAGCGAGGCAGAGGTGCCCAGATGCCGCAGGGCAGGGTCGGTGATGGAGATGGAGAGTGCCCACTCCCTTTGGGGCTTCATTCCTTGTTCCTACACGCACGGCTTCGCCCGGGACAGTGCTGACAGCAGCAGGGCAATGCCCATGCGATGGTGTTGGAGCTGCAGCTCCAGTGAGCCGGCCACGTGCTGAGCCCACAGGGTCCACAGCTCTACCAACAGGGCTTCTGCCAGGAAGCAAAGGCTTGGAATAAAAGCCGGCTCAGACAGGGAGTGTGAATGGAGCAAGAAGAAAGGGGGAGGGTGTTTTAAAATTTTGCCCATGGAGGGATTTTTTGGTATGAATAAAGACACTGCTTCATCCCACTTGGGGTCCTTGAGCCGCAGGGCGATGCCACTATCTTTTCTTGCCTTGTGACTACAGAGAACATTGGCTCCAGGGCATTGCTGGAGGTAGCCAGAAGCAGCTCAGCAGAGCCTGTCAGGGTTGACAAGTAGTACAAAATTGAAGCAATTTCATTGCAGTTGCATCTAAGGAAAAGAAATAAGAGGAGGAGTCTGACAGCGTAGAAGCATCCTCGTTCAATTTTCCTTTCAAATGACTCCCTATTTTGATTGTATTCTGTGTTTACTGGGTTCAAACAGAACTGGAGTCAAACATCCTTGGTGATCAAAATAGATTGGTGGGCTGAGGGGAAGCTATTTTCTTGGAGATTTTCTGTATTTCCAGGTTTTGTCCCATGTCAGAATGAAAATCAAGTTGCCAGTTGTGAAAATCTCCATGAAAATATATTTCCTCATTCCATACTGCCCATCTCCTCAGCCATATGAACAGGCTGGTTATATTTCAGCAAGAGCTGATGCGGTCGGAATTACTTTTCCCTTTCAATGCAGAAAAGCACACGAGGGAATAAATATGGATCACACACTAGTTGGGACAGGAGGCTGCCAGGATCTTCACCTCTGTGAGCCCAGCGGAAACGTTGCCTACAGGTCAGGTCGGAGGGGGAGGACGCCAAGGCTGGAAAGATGTTAAAATTCATCTCTGCTGTGACTCTCAGCAAAATGGCTGCTTTCCATTGTGCAGCTGAATTCAGAAGGTTTATGGGGATAACACCTCCATAGTCACACCTCTGTCCCCCCCACCCTGCCAATGCTGCTTGCTTGGCAGCGAGACCCCGCATTCGGCAGCCTGGCCAGACATGGATGTCGTGGTCAGCAGCTGCTCAGAGATAAGTCCAGCTTTATAAAATACCTCCTCGCTTGAAGGCACCGTGGCAGTGCCCGATGGCGGCAGCAAACCCCAAAAGAGGCAGCAGGTACAAATGCTCCTTGTCCTCCTTAAACCCTTGCACTAACTGCCTTTGGCCCCAGAAGAGCCGTGGTGTCTCCAGCCATCCAAAGTGCGCTTTGCGTCCCCCCGCAGCGTAGGCTGTGTCTCCACGTGCTGCCACAGGCTTCTGGGAATGCAAGGAGCATCCAGGGAGCATGGAAAAAACCCATTTAAGAAACCAGCCAGTTACTGAAGCTAAATGTTGAGTGGGAAGCCCAGTGCCAGCATAGGCAGGGCAGGTGTCCTGGGTCAAGCCTGAAATTTCTGGTCCAAACCACGCTTCCCATCGGCCATCCTGGCCAGCCACACGTTCTTCTTGTCATTTGTTGCCTAAGATGCAGGACACCAAATTTACTCTCAGCTTCATACTGGAGCGCTCATCCTTCCCTCTCCCCACACCCCACTGTCTCCTGGCTCCTTCCCTCTCGCCATCACTCTCTGTTTCTTCCCATTAGGTTTTTCTTTTTCATAAGCCACTTCAAAGGGTTTCAGGATGCAGGACAGACTCTTTGCTTTCAAGGGCTGCAATAACCATTCTCTTTGTCCAGAGCAGAAAGCAGGGAACGTCAGAGTAACTTCTCATTTAACCAGGATTAACTCAGCCAGCAGCACACCAGGGACGCAGACGCTGCGTTTAGCTGGGGGTGGCTGGTGCGTCCAGCAGCGTTGGCTGTTCCCCGCTCCGAGAGTGTGCTGCGGCATCAGGCAGCACCAGAGCAGGTCTTGTCTCTGAAGAGCTGTGATTGCCGGCTGTAACCACTGGATTGTGTTGCCTTGTGAAAAAACCCCAGCTGTGGCAAGAGAGAAAGCATGTTGCTGGGTCTCCGTTGAGTGGGAAATGCATTCCTCCAGCTTTGGGTTAAAATGCAGTTCAAGCTTAAGAAAACAGAATGTGGGCAATGCCTCACAGGGGGGAGAGACATTAAAAAATCTTCGCTAGTGAAGATGTTAAATTAATAAGTATCACCCTCTTCCTGACTTCCCCCCAACAATTCTATGAAAAAAACCTCACGCAAAGGTGGTGGCCGGGCAGTGCCTTCCTGACGCGGGCACGGTCCCACTGTATGAAAGGCAGGAGGGCGGGATACCGGCAATGGCACAAGAACCGACGCTTTACAGGCACAACCCATTAGCCAAACTTCTGACTTCTCTGCACGGCCGGCCGGGGATGGAGGGCTGCTCCCCGCTCCCCAGACCCAGCATCGCTTCAGCTATCATCCCCACAGGGCACTTGCGGACATCTGTAGGTTTTAATCCACCCGCACGTCTTCTTGCTCCACCTTTAGATAACCAGGTTAACACTCCCCTGCCAACGTCACCCAGTCCAGTGCATTCAGCCCCCCCAGATCTTTCTCCTGGGCTCAGCCCACCTCCCTGCAGACCCTTGCAGCCAGGAGGACGAGCATGCACGTCCTGCCAAGTGGAAGTTCAGGGGCTCCCCTGTGAAGGCGGAATAAATAAAGGACCTGGGAGGCTCAGCAGGTGATGAGGGAGTAATAATAATAAATTGCCATCACTCATTAAGCCCTGCCATCCTGACTCTGTCTCTGCAGCGGCTACGACTTCGACTATGACTATTACAGAGACGACTTCTACGACAGGTGAGCTGGGGAGACGTCGGGCAAAGGGCTTTTCTCTGGGGCAGGATGTTCCCCGCAGCGCAGCTCTGCCATGGGGACAGAGGTGGGGTGCTGGGTGGTCCAGCCCAGTGCGGTGGGGTGGGGTGGGGTGGGACGGCCAGGCTGTGCCTGGGCTCAGCACCAGCCCTGCTTGGGTTGTGGCACCCGATCGCCGGCACGGCAGGGCTGGGGGTGCTGCAGGGCTGCTTCAGCCCCCCCATCCTTCCCCCGGCTCCAGGCTCTTCGAGTACCGGGGCCGGGTCTCTCCGGTGCCCAGGGTGGTTCCTGTGAAGCGGCCGCGGGTCACCATCCCCCTCGTCCGGCGCGTGAAGGCGACGCTCCCTGTCAAGCTCTTCGCCAGATCAGCTGCCATCGCCAACAGCTCGGCCAAGTTGAAGTGTGAGTATGTGCGTGGGGCACAGTGGGTCGGTGGGGAGACGGGTGTGCACATGGACCTCCCATCCCCAGGCATTCAGCCACGGTGCCAGATGCTCCCAGGGAGAACCTTAAAAAAATCCCCAAAACATCTGGCCACAGCAGCCCCAAGCTTTCAGAAACCCGCAGGCTGCGAGCGCAGCAGGGGAAGGTGCAAGTACAACCTGAGCGTGCCGGAGCCTGGCGTCAGCCTCTACAGCGTGCCTGGACAATGGACACCAGGCTTTTTTGGGTGCATACGACCACCCACAGTCCCCCGGCTTTCCCTGCCAGTGCCGTAACAGGCAGAAGGGCAGCGAGGGCTGGCTGTGGAGGAGGGCGTGTTGCTGCTCCGTGCAAAGCCAGACTCTCCTCGCCTGCCCACCAAAGCCTCCGCTGGCTGTGCAGGATGCCCCGCGCACCACTCACCGCCGCTCCCTCCAGCGCAGACAAGCCCAGATACGCTGTGCAGCGAGGTGTGAGCATCACCGCACGTCGGCCCCAGGGATGCGAGGGGGATGTTCCCAGCAGGGGGGTCTGGTTGATTTTTAAACCTGCTCAGCAAGGTGGCTTGGGCCAGGTGGAGGGATGAGGCAGGCACCTCGGGTGTTCTGCAGGGCGCTAAATGCCTTTTTTTCCTTGCTTCCTTCCTTCCTCCAAGTGAAGTGTAGCGAGCTGCAAACCATCAAAACTGAGCTAACGCAGATCAAATCGAACATTGATGCTCTCCTGGGCCGACTGGAGCAGATCGCTGAAGAACAGAAGCTGTCCACAGGTCAGCTGGGGGCATGCGGGTGCTGCGGGGCTGGTCCCAGAACGGGCCAAGAGCGCAGGGAAGCGCCCTGTGGAGCTGGCCTTGAACCCATCATGGCTTGGAGCATCCTCCGGGCTCTGATGGTGAAGTGGTTCCAGGGGGAAATCACAGGCCAAAACTGCATGCCAGAATTCCCCAAATTATGGAACTGGGGTTTAAAATTACGAGGGGTCTTTTCGTTTGTAATACATTTTGTATTTTTTAGTTATTCTATTCTATTCTATTCTATTCTATTCTATTCTATTCTATTCTATTCCTATTCCTATCTCTATTCCATCCCTATTTCTGTTCCATCCCTATTTCTGTTCCATTCCATTCCATTCCATTCTGTCTGCCTCCCACACTCATTCCGGAGGCATGCAGAATGATGACCTGCTCTGCCCTCTCCAGGCTTGCTTTCAGGCAGCTTCCTCAAAATCAGCAAAACTTCCCATTGCAGAAAAAAAAACCCTATATCCATTATTTACCTCCCAACTGAATTTGGGGGCCCACTGGATTAGTGTCGGAAGGCTCCGGACATTGCCTCCCCCAGCCCCTAATCCTAGTGGCTTGGCTCTTGCTCTCACAGAGGTCCGGAAGAAGGCGGATGGCAGCAAAAGCGAAATCTCGCAGGAAGACACGGCGTCAGAGGCAGAGGTCAACACGGAGGAGCCGCTGAACGGGGACGAGGGTGAAGAAGAGGGTCTCGCACGGGATGAGTGTGAAGATGAACTGGTAAGAGAGTTTGGGCAGTACATCCATCCCTCCAGCCAAAGGAGTTCAGTAACGGACTACAGTTTTGCTGGAACTTACTAATTCCCCAGAAAAATAGGTTTTGTTTCCTCAAAAGAAATTGTGTTTCAATCCCATGATCATTCACAGCTTGTTCTTTCAAAACGCTTGCAAAAGCATTGACCCAGCAAATGCACAAGTGGAGATGCTGAAGAAACATGGTTGGCTCTTGAAATTCGAACCACATTTATCTTTGATTTCACAACTAATAATTAATGGTTAAAACAAATTGCTCTGCTCCCAAGTAATTCTCAGATGGATTGAAACATATGGCAAAGACAGGCTGTGTTATATTAACTGCACTTCCCTAACAATGGGTGTTTACAATGCCCTTTTGTCTAGATGGACACCAAGCGGCATAAACCTAGTTTATAAGGTCTCAGCGCGCCACGACCACGGTGCATGACGCTGCACATCCTTAGCCAGGGCAGCACTTGAGCATGGCTGCCTGATGTCATGCACACGTCAGCCCCGTTGGTGTTAGTCCTGCCCCGAATAAGGACACCCCCAGTGAACCCCGTGAGCGAATTATGTGCCTCAAAAGCATCTGGATGGGAGCCCTGCTCTTGGGTACTCCGATGGTGAGGGAAATACAGGGTTACTGCTGGCAGCACTGTTGTTTATCCCAAGTTAAGACTCCTCTGAGAACAGGACTAGCTCCAGACCCAGGCAAAGGGCAACAGGGTGCTGGGGTGGAAAGGCAGCCCTGCTTGCTGCCTCTTCCGCAGGATCGCAGCCCTTGGAAGCTGGGCTGGCTGGCACGGCTCTCCCACGGAGGCTTGGGGCACGTTGGGGCAGCCCCTGAGCCCAGCCTGAGTGTCCCCTGCAACAGGTCTGCGAGTTCCCCAGCCTGGCACTGGTGGCAGCAGAAGCCAGGCTGAAGCTCAGCATCCCTTTCTTCTTCCTCACTCCCCCCTCATCGCTGGGGTGACCGCACCGCATTGCACGTGCGCGGCACTCTTCTTACGGCCAAAAAGCTCCTCTAACTCAAACCACTTCCCAGCTTGTTTGTAGTCTTCTACTCTGCCCCACCTCAGTCACGATGGATGAGGGATCTGAACGGGGTCTTTCAGCTGTCCGGGGCCTCATAGCTGAAGTTCATGACTCCTGCTAAATCTAAGAAGAGATGATTAAGTGGGGAGGAGACATCATAACAGATGCTATAAAGAAGAAAGGCAAAAACTGACTTTCATCTCTGTGTAAAATAGGATAAGGAAGGCCACGTTTGAATTTCATTAGGGAAAACAGATGGTAGAAGTTAGGGGAAACTTGCTGATGCTAATGATGATAAAGCAGCACACGGGCTGTCCACAAAAAAAATGGGGACTTTTGTGCCATTAGTGGGATAAGAAAAGAGAGTGGACAGACATCTGCTAGCAATGATTTAAGAAGAGCTGGTCTTCATAAAGAGTGGATGAACAAGATGACTATTTCAGCTCCCTTCCATCTCTATTTTCTGTAGCTCTCTGGTCCTAAAGTGGCACTGAGGTCAGAAATAGTTTACTGCCAACATCAGACAGGCTCATGTGCGCTCAGCATGGGGCAGGTTAATGTGTGCCATTCATCTGCAGGGATGTTCTCTCAAACACTGCAAGGTGACTCGCACATATTTCACTCGTGACCTTAGAACACTGAAGACTTTTGAAATCTTTCCAGTTCCTGGGGAGTGACTCCTTTATCCCACATCTCTTTGGCTTACCCATATCGGTGTAGCCTTCACTGTCTGCTCTCCATAGCCATGGTGCCGACGTCGATCCCTAAAAACATTATCCACCCCCGGCTCTGAGAGGCAGTGGTGTCGCTGGGAAAGGGTCAGAGGTCACTCGGATCTGCTCTGGTAGTTTATTGAGTTCTAATCAGTAAATTTAGTAAAATATTTAATAAGTACATTTGGGTTAGTGGTCAATACCCCACTGTTTACTACACTTAGGAGTTAGTGTGGGATACACAGATTATCGTGTAAGTTTACTGTACTTATCTTAAATGTTACATCATGCAAAAAATGTCACTTACCAACCCATCAATGCCCAGTGCCAGGTAGGGCATCTCTCAGCCCTGAGGGGTGACCTTGAGAGCGTCCCTACGCAAGGGGCGGTCAGCGCTGTGCAGCTGGCTGCCGTGGAGGGAGAGCTCGACAGGCCCTGATGGCTGCAGATGTTTATAGCGTAAAGCTGTTGAGTTGGATCAGATTTTCTGCTGTGTTCATGCAGTTTCAGCCCCTTATCAGCCCCGTCTCCAGCCAAACTGTTGGTTTTTTTGGTTTTTGGTTGGGTGCTGGGTTCTCCCTGATAGCCTCACACAATGGGATGGACTTTGTTGAGGCTTGCTGAGTGTCCGCCTGGACCAAAGTCCGCTAGTGCAAACAGGAGGAAGGAATCCCTCACCAGTGGGAAAGACATAGTTATAGAAGGCAGGAAGGAACCAGACCTGCCAACACTTGGGCAATACCCAGCAGAGAGGCTTCCCTGCCATGAATCTCCTCCCCATAGTGACAAGTGGGGAAGATCCAATTGGACTTGGGTCTAGGTCCCACCTATACCCTGTAGGGAACTGTAGGATGGCTCTTGGGGACACCCCTCTTCCTAGGGGAGTTCACTGAACTCATGTGAAAATACTGCAGCTAAGTGGAGTGGTGCTTCCCAGCGGTGTTAACCCCAGCTGGGTGAGGGAGAGCATCTCAGACCCCAAGGGAGTCAGAGGCACAATTTCCAATGAAAGTCAATGGCAGCTGGGCAAATACTTCCTTTCAGCCCCACTTCCAGTGTGAAGTTGGCTGCCCTGGTTTTGTGCACAAGTCTCTGCTTGTTCTGGGTGAAGTTTCCAACATCACCTGGGGAAATCAAGTCCAAATTACACGCTCCAGCCCACAGGGAGAAGGACGAAGGGTTGTGTCCCCCTGCTTCCCAGCACGAGTTTGTGCCTTTTCAGAGGGGGTGGGCAGGAAAGGAGGTCTGCAGAGGAGGGATGAAGTAGGTAATTCTTCGTTCCCAGAGGCTCTTCCACTAGGCTCAGGGACCTGGGAGGCCAGAAAACAGATCAGACCGGACCACTGAAAACCAAGAAGAAATAAAAGCAGCATTGAGCACCTTGGTCTTTGCCATGTGCTTTGTCACTATGTCCCTGGGCCCCCTGTCCCACTGAGCAGTGACCTTATGCTTTCGTCAGCCTTCCTGTTGCTTCTGGTGCACCTACAGAAGCTGTTCTAACTCCATCACTGCGCACTGGAGGGGTGGCACTATATCCCTCCTGGGTGGCTCAGCTCTGCTTTCCAGCTTCTGGGTTCTGCCTTTTCGTGTAGGAAGAAGCTTAGTTGGGAGCTTACTTTCCATCCACACTGGCCTCCTGCCACACCTGTGCCTTACTGTCATCACAAGGGGACATTCTTGTGCTTCAAGGGGGGTGTCCTTGAAGGTGACCCAGATGCCCTGGCCTCCTTGGCCTTTGGAGTGGTCTCCCACGGGGTTTTGCCAAACAGATCCCTGAACAACCCAAAATCTGCTCTCTGAAGTTCAGGGATTTGATCCTGCTCTTTATCTGGGTCGCTTCTCTCAGGATACTCAACTTCACAGTCTCACGGTTACTGCAGCCAAGACTTCTCTCCTTCTTCATGTTTGACCAGCTCTTCCATGATCAGTAACAGTCCGGCAGGATGTCTCCCCTAGTCAGCCGGTCGGTCAGCTGTGTCAAGAGATTGTTCTTGACGCTCTTCAGAAACCCCTTGGGTTGCTCGCACCCAGCCCTGCCGCCCTCCCAGCAGGTGCCAGGGTGGTTGAAATCCCCCTGGAGTACAAGGGCCTGCGATCAACAGGCTTCCTCCAGCCATCCAGAGGAGACTTCGTATCAGGTGCTCTGTAGCAGATGCCTGCCACGATGTCACCCATGTTGCTCTGTCCCCTGATCCTCACCCACAAGCTCTCAGCTGACTCATCAGCTCTTCCAAGGCGAATCCCTGTGCGTCTGGGCTATGTCCTGTGCCTGGAGCACACGCCACCTCACCTGGCTTTCCTGAAGAGCCTGTTCCCAGGGCACTACCTGTTCTGTGATTGCAGAGAAGCAGCCTTTGTTCTGTTGCCAGAAGTCACAAGCCTCCAGGCTTCCCTCTCTTGGGAGTCTCCATCCACAGTTCCTTTGAGCACAGACTCCAGCCATCCTTTCTTCAGGCCTTGCTGTCCTCAGTCCTCCCGTGTAGGGACCTTGTTGGTCTCCCTGACTGTAAAAATCTTCTTACCTCCCCCAGTGCCCTGTAAACCAGCCTGCTGCTAACAAGCTTGGGACCGGGCCACCTTGCCTGTCCTTTCAGATTACCTGGCATCCCCTGCAGACCTCTCTTGGATCCGTTTCCACATCTAAAATATTCACCACAAGATTTTGGCAGGAAATAAAACACTGCTGCTGAGCACGTCATTCTTGTGATGATCCTGCATCACAGAACACCTGCAGGAGGAGGGGGACTTTTGCACTCCATGCTTTCAAAACCGCTGTGGCGTGGGGAGTGGTTCAGCGCGCTGGTGCTGTTATTGTGGCCTTCAGAGTGATGAGTGTTATGGATGTTACCGTTCCGGATGATGAGCTGTGCTGCTAACTGGGACCAGTTTCTCTGTTCAGCAGCAGAGCCATTGCTTCGTGCACGATTTGCCATCGCGGACTGACGGCACCTTAGCACTGTTGGGCAGCCCCAGTAAGGCAGGAATGCCTGTTCCCTGATGCGGGCCAGTGCTCAGGTCCCAAATTAACTCCTCAAAGTGCTGTGACAAGGCATGAGCTGTGCAAGCACATGCAGTAAACTTTATGAAAGCGCTGAGCATGGACTTAACCTGGCCATGCAGAAATTAGGCACCCCGTCCAAGCATGGCAAATCGTGGCACAGGCTCAACCCACAGGCTCCCACCTTCCCTGGGAGATGCTCACCGGAGGTGCTGGCACGTGTAGCCCAGATCCACCACCTGACGTTACACCAGGGAAGGGAGGCTTAATTTCATGCCAGTCTCTTTGAGGTTCAGCAGGAGCCAGACTTCAAAATCCCAGAGGGAATCACACATCCCAGGTCTGTTTGGCAGAGCCCTTCCAGAAGAAGGAGCCGGAGGAAATGACTGGGTTTGCCTGGGACTGTGTCTGCCAGAAACCACGGCCACAGCGTCCACATCAGATGTGTTTTGTAGCTCCTCCACCACGCTGAGCAACCTGCTGCTGTGGCAGCATGCGAGCTGAGCTCTCCCACTCCACGCTACCAGCTGGTCACTGCGTGCGAGGTGTCACGGTGTCCCAGGCGGGGCAGGAGGGACATGTGGTGATTTACTGTTCCTGGTTCCCTTTTCCCTCCAGGAGAACAGCCATTACACAGATGTGGAGGATGCCAGACTACAGTAACCAGGTACAGCTCCTACACTGCTTTCCAGAGGCTGATTCTGAGCAAAAGCTTTCAATTCCACACGTGTTGGGGGCGGGGTGGGGGGGTTGCTGCTCCAAAAGATGCTCTTTTCCACTGATCCTCTGTATTTTCCTAGCACTGAGCCTGGTTGCTTAGCTAGGTCATTGAGCAGCCCCTTGTCTCCCTTTCCTAAATCATAAATCTCTGATGTTCAAGGTAAATGANGACCTTTCTCCTTGCAGCCTGCTCAGTACAGCAGTGAGCAACAGTGTGAGGAAAGCACGAGGCTAAACCCTGTCCTGGCACGTTGAGCAAGACAAGCTGAATTGAAGTGCTGCTGTCATCTCTACCTGGCATTCAAAAAGAGAAACGTGGCCCAACATCTTCCATCCATCTGTAAAGCAAAGACAAAAGACAAACTCATCATTGCAGTGAATCCCTGCTACCCTGTGCAGTGGATTCGGAGCTCTGCAGCCAGCAGAGGCAGGAACCAAACCCTGCACGATCCATAACCATCACTGACTGGAGAACGGGAGGGCATTTGTGTCACCAAAGGAGTCAGAGATGTTAAGAGAGGTTTTTGTAGGAGAGGAGGGAGAACTAAGCCTAACCCAATAAAGACATTTTTTCTCATGCTAGGTGACAGCCAGAGCATTTGCTAACTGGGGGAAAAGTACTGTCTCAGTTTGGACAATTTGTGTTCTCACGCTAAAGGTCATGTTGAGGAAGTGGCTGAGGGGTGAGCCGTCCTCCCAGAACGGTCACCTCCCATCACATCTCTTTTGCCCCAGGAGCTGCCGTGGGTACACGGTCACTTCCAGGTGGAAAAGAGTCGGGGCTGCTGCATGTGCTGTGCTCTGGGCAGCTGCTTGAAGAGAGGGGAAGGGGAAAGGAAGCTGCTTGCAGGAAAGCAAGTGATCCCAAGCAGGAGAAACAAAGCACCCATCGTCTTCAACGGTTTGGTCTCCTCAGTCTCCCCCTGGGAAACCAGTATGTAAAGGCTGAGCACGTCTCTGCAGAGTGAGGGGGTGCAAGCATGTGTGGAAGAGATGCTTTTCTTGGACCAGCTGCTCCCTGGAAGGGATGTAATCCACCCACTTCTCCACCCCAGTGCCAGAGACATCAGCCCCTTCCCCAGGGTGCTCACATCTCCTCTTGCCCCAGCCTCGCTGGGTCTTCACTCTGACCTGGCACTCCAGGAGAGCGCTGCGACAGCGCCTGCTCCCCACCACGAAGGCTCTGCTCCATCCCCAGTGTGAGGGGCCCGTGCGGCGTGACAGCTTGCCTGAGTGTTATGAGACTGGTAACGGTGAATACCCCCAGCACGATGCATGTGGGCGTGCAAGCACCTCCCCTGCTTCCCCAAATTCGAACTGCTTTTGACCTGTGCCAGGTCCTGCAAGCAGAGGGCTGCAGCGGCCAGCAGTGCAGCTCGTTGTGGGAACCCCCTCGCACCACAGCACCCGAGAGGCCTCTCGGCCTTTCTCTTCTTGTTCGTTCCTCCCGTGTGGGCTTATCCAGTTTTCCTGAGCTCAGGGGTAGGTGGGACTGAAACTCACTCAGCACTTTATTCAGATCAGATGTGTCCTGCCCGTCTCCCCTGTTCCCCTCCAAAACACACACACACACATCAGTGCTTTGAATCCCCAACAGTCCCCACAGCTTCTCCTTGGTAAACCCCCCCCACAAAACGTGTGGCCCCCCCAGGTCATACAGAGTGCTCTGAAAGGGGACTCCTGCTCTGCTCCAGCGCTCAAAGCCGGATCTCACCCACGGCATCTCTCTTGGAAGGGTGAAGGGGAAAACAGGTCCCAGGGGCCATCCTGGAGCAAGCATGGCTCTTGAAGCACAATGTTTTATTTGCGTTTCTTCGTTCCAAACAATTCACGAGGGATTAAAGGGATAACCGTGCTTTCCCCTACCTTTTTCCGGTTCCTGTACAATTTACCCATTGTGTTGTACTGAGCCGTCGTAGAGCTGTTTGCTAGGCTTTGAGAGATGAGCTGCAGTTTTTGCTATGAACTGACTGTGATGCTGATGTTTGGGAGAAAGGTGACCTTGTACATACAATCCTGTATAATAAAAGAAAGAAATCTAATTTGCTTTCGCTCTCTTCTATCTCTGCCATACGCACACACACACTTTTTTCCTCTAATTCAGAGGAAAATCTTCTTTCCCTTTCTAAGCTTCAGCTCTGCCCACAGGATTTGCTTTCCCTTACACAAGGTATATCCCACCGGGCTGAGCAAAACATCTGGTTTCACAGGCACTCTAGGACTTTTCCTCTGGAGGCCTGGGAACTCATTTGATGCAGGGGACAAATAAATCCAGGCCTTTAAATGTCTGGACTTTGTACTGGTCCAGCTCATAACAGACTGCAAAATGAGACTGCTGTTCCAGTTCACACAAGTTGAGGTGCTAATAAATGTTCCTTAAGCACAACATCTTTGGCTGTCTCCCCAGTCCCTTCCTCAGCAGAGCAAAGCTCACCCCATCTTGCCAGCTCTGCACGTGTTCAGTGCAGTAACCACCCAAACCTGAGCCGTGTTTGGAGGACACCAGTGACCACATGGGGAGAAGCCAGCCGCTACCACTCTCTCAATGCTTTTTCAAGTTTCCAGTCCTAGAAAGTTGTCTGCTGAGCCTGGCCCGAGGCGTCATCCAGCACTGGAGGGCAAAGCTGCCTATTCCATCTGTTCAAGTTCACGGTGAGCCTGGGGATGCTCGAACGTCCATCCGTCCTGCCATCAGTCACCAGTTCGCTTTGAGATGAGGAAAGCAGCATGGTCAGACTAATGGCTGGACATCTTTGTGGCTGGGAAGAGGGAGGAAAACAAAGAAAAAAAGCACGTCAGTATGGTTGGCTCTCTAGATCAACATCGGCCCAACCTTAGGTGCGTTGGGCCGTGTACCTGGACTCTGAGAGCGAGCATGGCTCGGTGCCTCCGAGGAAGGCAGACCACTGCCCGGGCTGGGTCATTGCAGCTCATCGCCTTTACGCCATTAAAACATGGTCGAGGTCTCCTAGCAAACGACTGGTTTGCTTTTGTCAATTATTTTGTGTGGGGAGAGTGAGGGACTTGGGGAACTCATGCAGGCCCCTGAATGGTAATGAACTTCGCTACTGGCTGTAGATGGGGCCTCAAGGAAATGAGTTCCGGATGTGACCATCCAGCAAATCATCACGTGAAGAGGTGAGGGCACAGCAGTGGGGTGGGAAAGGGAACGCACGCCACTCCTTCCCTTTCACCCCTTAAGGCCACTAAGCAGCTGCAAAACTTCCTGCTGTCTTCACTGGGCCCATCAAGAGAGGAGCAGAGGGAGAGGAGGTGGCACCACGTCCCCCTGAGCACTGCTTTCCCAGGGACAGAGAGGGGAAGCAGGGAAAGGCAGATGCCCACTGCAGGGGCAGGAGGCAGTGCTGGAGAAAGAGGCAGGTGAAAGCCCATGGGCTGTAGGTGTTTAAGGACTCGAGAGCATTGAACACGTGCACAGAGTGTGGACAAAGCCATCGGTGCTTCAGTGGGCACCCGATCACAGCCAGCTCCTGTTCCCTGGCTCCCTCAGCCCATCTTTCCAAGCACAAACACACCATGTGAGATACGGTGTGGGGCACCGCATGCTCAGAGCACAACGCAGCGCTTTAACCACAGCCCATCCACCCTCACCCTCAACCCCAGCCCAAACCATGCTCTGGGGTCTCAGGGGAACAGACCGCAGTGAAGAGCAGAAGCCCCATTACTGGGCTTGTCCTGTTTAACAGCAAGATGTGTGGTCCTCCCCAGGGCATCTTAAATATCCATGACACAAAAAGATCCATCAGATCTCATTAGCTCTTGAATGGACATAATGGGGTCCCACCCTAGATACACCCAACCTCCTTTCCCATGATCCAGTAGAACCCCACAGAGTCGTTCCCTGTAAATCATCCCTGCCCTGCTGGGAAGTGGGAAGACAAGGGTCGGGCCAGTCCATTCTCCCCAGCAACAGTTAATCCAACATCTGCACATCAAACGACCAAGATAAACTGAGCAACTCAAGTGAACCTACCTGCAGTTCCCATCTTGTGAACTGGAAAAAAAAAAAAAAAAAAAAGCTTTTGTTAAAGCCTTTCCTCACCACCCATTACCCACAAAGGCATGATCTCATTACCCATGGTCCTGGCCCTCACTTGGCTTCTCACATTTGCTGCTCTGCTTGTTGCCGTCCCATCTGCATTTGGTGGCGACAGCAGCGTGGTCTTTGTTGGAAACAAAACCAAAGGGCTCTGTCCCCGCTGCCTTGCCTGCACCTCTGCAAAGGAAACATGAAAGGTATGAGGTTGCCGACACACTTTGGGCTTAAATGTGCTGCTCTGGATGGGAACAGCAGATGTGCAGGAAGTTTTGGTGCTCTGCTTCTTCATATGCTGGCCTCAACAGGCATTAGAGCAACAGAGCAGGGTTACTCCACTCCCAAATCCTCCTTTTATTTGCTTCTGGGCACGGAGAGACTATCTGGTAGGCCAAAACGCCTGTGATCTTGCATTCAGTTTGAGTCAGGAGATGCAACAAAAGCCCCCACTGACTTTAATAAACCCTGTTAACTTCAATGAGTGTCACAGTTTAAGTCCATGCAGCACTTTGGAAATACTTCAGTTGTTGCAGCTGTAACAGGACCCATTCTTTGGGGAAGTTGTAAAAGCCTCTTGCTGCCTCTGTGACAGCTGTCATATCCCTCTAGAATTGTCTTCCCATTATCTGCAGGAGATTTAATTCCCTATTTTTCCTCCTTTCAGGAAAGTTGTGGAAACATTTGGAGATGTGGTCAAGAAGCCCAAGGGCTCCTGGTGGAGTTTGTCCATCCTCTGCCAGAAAAACATATCCAAGCCTGGGACGGGGATGGTCCAATGCCAAAAGGACTCAGCCATATTGGAAATCTTCTGCCCGTGTCCAGCAGAGGGACCCGAGCAGCCATTCCGGCACCAAGCACCGCTCGCGTACCCATCGTGGCGGTGTGCGGACAGGCACATGCCAGTACAGATGCGCTGTACCAGTTTAGCCAGAAAACCCTCAAGTTCAGCACCTTTTCATTGCCCAGGTTTATTTCCTAGCAGGTGGGTTATTTTCTCTGACAGGTTTCAGGGGGTTCCTCAAACACACGTTCCCGTGGAGCCCAGCTTTCACCCCCTCCCTGGGCTCACAGCCCCAGTGATTCACCCAGACTGGTTGCAAAGGTGACCCAGCAGCTCTGGGGCACAGACCATCACATGCTGGGCACAGCGTAAGCAGTTTCTTGAGGCCAAAGTGAAAATTCCCCGTGTTAGAACCACGACGGAGACTTGGGAGGCTTCAGGAACTTCCATCTGCATGTCTCCTTTGATAAAACTGCTTCGAGTGCACCAAGGCGGCAACAATTAAATGTAGTTATTTAAACTGCTTAAAGACCAGTCCGGCTGCGAGAAGACCCAAAAGCAACGTCCTACCCCATCATGATGCAGGATGCGGCAGCACAGGAGACTCGTCGTCATAGGCAGGTCCAGCTCCGACACGGATCCACCCAGCGGCCCCAGACCACGGCAGTATCATGGTCTCAGAGGCAAAAGCAGGGACGTCCAACAGCCACCAGTGCTGGCTGTTAATACTGTGTCACAGGGGCAGACAGTGCCTGCATGTGCTGTTAACACAAGAAATTAGGAACTTGTTTGCATATCAACATCTAATATAGCACTTCAGGAAATGTGATAAGAGTTTATCGCATTATCCCTCCCTTTATGTGAGGGGAGTGCAGGCTGGGCAGGGAGCAGGCAGCCAGCAGGAGGAATGGGAACACAAGTAGGATCACCTTAAACATACCATAATGAACTGTCTTTGTACCTAACTGCTCTTCTAAAGTAATGCACATATCCCTGACTGATTGGGTACAAACAAGGAATCAGAAATCATTTTTATGTACTCCGAGCGCTCACGGCCAGTACAGCCGCCTGGGACCTGCATTTGCCTTCAACAGCCTGAACTTCAAGAGACACTAGAGAGCTAAAAGGAGAAACAAAGATGTGTCAAGAGCAATGTGGGAAGGTGGATTTAAACTAGAAGGAAAAGAGAGAGAGAGAGAAAGAGAGAGAGAGAGAGAGAAAGAGAAAGAGAGAAAGAGAGAGAGAGAGAAAAGGAAGACCCTTTTCTTCACCAAAACCCTCCAGGGGACACCTACAGGTTCAGCCCAAAGCTAACCCAGCAGACAGGTATCCCTGTGAAATTTTCCAGTTCCCACAGCTCGGGCACACAGGACATCCTAGGAAGCAGCAGCATCTCGAGAGGTACGCTGGGGTTACGTTGAAGTGAAAGTATAATTCTTCTCAGTTTTACCTGTAGTCGTTTGCTCTCAGTCTGGTACAAAACAGCCTGGCTTTAAGCCTTCCCAAACACAGCTGGTCACACCTGCGCTTGTCCAGCGCTGGGCGAAGCCAACTGGTCCCAACCCAAGGGCTGTGGAGCGGCCGCTCTCCTTGCGGAGCGCAGACCCCGAGGGGAGGCACCCCGAGGGGTGGCCGTACCTCACCGTGCCTGCAGGAGATTCAGCTGGATGGCATTTCTGGCTGCCCGGAGGGAAACGGAGGGCACGGGGCAGCAGGCCAGGAGCGGCTGAATTTCTGGGGCATGCAAGCAGATGCAATTCATCTGATGTTTCTCCTGCTCTTGTTCTATTCCAAAAAGCAGCCGTTAAGGCACCCTTGCTCCAGCCTCACCGTTACCTGCCACATCCCTGCATACACGGCATAGTTTTCCCAACAAGGCCATCATAAAAACGTCTCCTCCTTCCTTGCACCACTGGGAGCATCCCCCAGGTTGCAGAGCTCAGCCCTGGTCAGCACGATGAGGCAGGGAGGGCTGCGGGGACGGGAGCGGTGCTGCCTTCACTGGGACTGAGACACGGCTGGGAAAGCAGCCCAAACCATGGCCGAGACGAACAACGCTGACGCCGCGAAACCGACACAAACAGTCAAATGCTTCAGAACCTTAAGAGCAAAAACAAGGACAAAAGATGTATTTGGAGTCTCTAATTCACTCCAGGTCCAGCTTTCAAGACTGCTCAACACACAGGGTATTGAGTTCGTTTGAAAAACATATCGCAGCTGTGGATGTTTACACTTGCAGCTGGGCTACAAAAAAACTTTTGAGAAATCTGGTCCTCAATGAATCAAAAATGATGGTCCATTGGGAATTGTGCCCATCTGCAGAAAACCTTAGTGATGCATTTGAGGAGCAATTTTCCATTGGGGCAGAACAATGCCCGCCCATCCTCACTGGGCTGGTTATCCCACCCGGCCGCAGCACTGGGAAGAGGGGAGGCAGAGCAGATAATGGGGGTAATTTGGGGAGGCAGCAACAGGCAACACACAAGCAGGACTCTTCCGTTCCTGCATGGCACAACGGATGCTTTCCATCATCCCAGATCACAGCCCCTCACTGCACTCATTTAAAACACAGACACAAAAAAATCCATCGCTGCTTCTGCAACTGCTCCTCACCGCTTTTGACTCATGCCTTAATGGATCTGAATTATTCCCCTGGCAGGAACAGCGTTTCCCCAGCAGCAGAGCACACAAAACCTGCGCTGAACCTGGGAGCGAGGTACCAAAACTGGCAGGAAAGAACCATAGCGCTCACTTGCAGGAGGTACATGTCATCCATCGTGGATTTAAAGAGTATTGCTGTCTCTCATACCACTTCACTCTAAAGAACAAAAACATCGTGGTTTTATTGCCATAATTTCATCTGTTTTTCTGGTAAAAGACAGCTTTTTCTGTTAATTATAAATATATATGTTGAAAATAGTTGGTATGATACTGTCTTTCTACAATGTCATAGTAGAGACCATTTCCCACATTATAATTTTTGTTGTGGGATCATTTTGCAACCCAAGACAGATCTCCGCTCTTTTCTTGCCAAATAAAAAATTATTGCATCGGCAAAGGAGCAGCAAGGCTCCCTGCCTTCCCAGCCACCAAGCCCAGCCGTACGGGAGAGTCCCGTGCCTTCCCAAATCACAGCCAGGAACTATCCTAATAGGATGGGCTTTGTGTTTAGATATCCAACTTAATACCTTTGCTACCCATCGCTGCTCATTGTGTATGGAGAACATCTGCCTTGGAAAACTGCCGAACACATAGCAGGGACCAGCCCAAAGAGTCTGCTGAACTCCAGCCACTACAGAACACGAGGACACGGAGGATACGCAAAGAGCGACCCAACTTCGAGATGGAAAAACCCTGCTCAGAGACTAATTCATACATGGCGATATAAAACATACAGACAGCACCAGTGAAGAAAGAGTATATATAGTCTAATTCCTTGAGTATATTCCAGTCTAATCCCTTTTGTACTTCAGAAGACAAGGACTGGCCATAGCGATGACTTGGCCGAGCACTCGATGGGAATGCAGAGGGGCGGGCTGTCGCTGCATTAGTTCCTACCTCTGCCTCATCCCCATCAGCCCTGCTCCTCACAGCACTCCCCTCTTCCCTTCCTCTGGCTTCTTGCCTCCTTTTAAGCAGCATTTCAACCCACAAGGCCGTGGCTATGCAAGACCTACTGTGACTACCACACTCTTCCAGAAAACATTCAACGCATTCCGGGAGAAGCATGGTGCACTGGGCATTACGATCCAAATTAGAAAGGTAAATCTGATACACACAGTCACCTTTTTAACGGCAGAGCTCTCAAACAGTAGCATTTCAAGAAAGCAGGAATACTAACCCAGAACCAGTGCCTCTGCACACGGAAATCACCTTTCCAATTGCATTTCTTACGTTTTTTTCTCTATGGCATTTGCATACTGGCCCAATTCTCGCCTTTTGTTATTTCCATGCGTTAAATTTAATCTCATTTTTTCATTACCTACATATTTGCTTTCTATCTTCAAGAACCCTTCAACCTTCACAGCAAAACCACTCTCTGCTGCACGGGGACGACCGCAGCTCCATCTCCGGTAAAATGGCAGGAGCGGGGCTGCTGCGGTGGCAGCAGGAGTTGCGAGATGCCAGCCCCAGGGACCTCGGGCTGCGGAGGGGAGGTCAGCCCAGGCAGGAGGCGCTCAGAGCCACCACTGCGTGAACACTCCCCGTGTTTGCTTGGAGTTTCCTTCTGCTGAGTGATCCTGAGCCATTCGGGGAGAGGAGGACAGCACAGCTGGGACATCCACTCCTCATCTTCACCCCATGCTCCAGCGTGGCCCCCTCTTTCTTCTTCTTCTTCCTACTTCTGAGCAGTAAGCTCAGAAGATCCCCTTCATATCCACACATGCCAAAGCATCCCATCTCCTGATTTTGGCCAGCTCAGAAGACACCTCTCCACCCGCAGCATCTCCATGAGGCGCAGAGGGGGCTCCAGCCCCAGCACGCTCCTCATTCTCCAAGCCCGAGTATGTTCTTGGTCGGGGGCAGGATCTAATGGCCACCTCCGTCATCCAGAACAAAGCGTAGAGCGAAATAATGTGCTTCAGCACGCAGCTTAAATGAGTTTGAGAAAGTGGAGTAGGTCTGGAATTAAATACACACTGTCATGTACAAAAAAAAGTTTGAGACCACACAGCCAGCTCCAAGCAGCCTCTCACTACCAGGGAAATCTCAATAGCAACCACAGCCTCAAACCTAAATAACCACTTCAAAAGAACCCAAGCAAACTTTGTAGAGCTCCTTCAGAAGAGAAAAAGAAAGAAATGCAACCCTCCCTGCTGGCTGGGACTCATAGGAAAGCAACCCATTGTTTGAGGGTGTCAGAAAGTGTGAAGACAATGCAGGGAAGAAAAACATTCTAAGCTTCGTTTCAGATGAACTCATGTTTCCCAAGAACTTGTTTTTTCACATTCGTAGTGGGGAAAAAAAGTCTATTTTAGTGCTGAACAAAAGCATAGCACAGGGCCTGCAGCAGGCTCCGAGGATCATGAGCAATACAGAAAGACATTTCAGTCCACAAAACCAAAAAAGAACCGAAAATCTATTTTTTTACTTGCATGTGTGCCTTGTTTTCAAAATGAATCACATCTATCTTTTCTCCCTGTAGCGAAGGCAATAAAACTCTCTTTTCTTTTCCTTTTTTAAACGAGAATGAGTATTACCAGAAGGATACTCTAAGACCACATTAGAAGCACCAAGAGCCAGCTGTGTGACCCAGCACTGGTGACAATTAGGGCACACAAGCATGATTTGCTATCAGACTCCCACGGTCCTGCTCCACTCCAAGTGAAAAGATCCCACATGGAAGAAACAAACACATGAAACCTATAGGATAATTAGTCAAAGCAACAAGCAAGGCTAGGGGAAGAAAGAAAGATTTTAGAACTAATTTGCTTTAATACAGAACGTAGAATTAAGAAAACTGCTTCTGTTTAGAAAGCTTAAAGTCTCTCTGAGCCCAGAGCCCTGCTATGGAAGGCGCGAGGGGCTGAAGAGGGAGGTATCCACACGTTTCTGCTGGGTACTCGGCAGGAAAATGATTAATAACGCAGATGTAAAGTTATGCCTGTTTTATTTCAGAAATACGCCATTGTTTGCAATATGCCAAAAGGACGAAGGATGAACTGCAAGCTTAACACAGCAAGGAACGAGTCTGGTGTTGGAGTCACAGGCAGAAGGGCAGTGAGAAAGTTTTTCTTCCTGCAAGGAAAAGCTAATTCCTCACATCTATCGGGCAGCAACGTATTTCCAGGACCAGCTTAAATTTCTACTTCTTTATAAAGAAGTATGGTTGTTCCCTTGGGCTCGCGACAGCGACTAACAGCACGGGTACAGCCATATTCTTATATACAGAATATGTAAGAATGTCTAGTGCCTATATGCATACAGCACCTATGCGAATACGTACGTATAACTTACCTATACTCATCTAGGGTGAAGCACCTCCAGTAGAAGCACAGTGTCCCTAGGCTCTTTCTAAAAAACTAAGAGACTGGCTGAATGGCCTGTGGAGGCACTTCCCTCTCTTCATTACTGACGACAGAAAGAGCTGGAAAATCTGGATTTCTAAGCTGAGGGACTGGAGCCAGATGAAGTCCCTTCAAGCCAAAGGCTTTAACAGGTAAGACAGCGCACATTAAAGATCAGCAAGAGGCTTCAAACCTGTTTCTCTTTAGGATTCCACAAGTAAATTCCAAATGACAGCTTCCTTCAAAAGCCTTTTCCCCTGCCCCGGTCACGCGATCGTTTAAGCAGCCCATTGGGATCAGAGCAACCTTTCTTCTCCATCAGCTCTCAGCATGTGAAGGCGCACTGGGAGAAAGGACAGATGGATTTGTGCTCCCTTCTCTGCCAGAGGATTTTACTGTTTATCGAAAGCCTTTTAGCTATTAGCCCAAATTAGAGCCATTTGGGAAGAGTTTTCCCAAGGCTGAGACACACCTGGGACTAAAGCAAGCCCTGACTTCAGTTAACTACAAAATGCAAAATGCAGAAAGCAGAAGGTGAGGTAGAGCTGTACAGGTGATCCCCACAAACCACGTGGGAATCCAAACATCCGCAGACTTCAGCTGTAGGCTCTTCGGACAGCTGGAAAAGTCCACAAGAGGCTTTTATCAGGACAGGCTCATCCTGCTACCTGACCACTGCCTTTAACGTGGGTGCTTCTGGCTATTTTCCTCCAGGGACACAGAACTGCCGCTTTTCCCATCATTTGAGTCCTTCACGTCTCTAGGGAAGAGTGAGCTCAGCAGCTGGAAAAACCAACAGTTAACAGGAGAGCTCAGAAGCAGGATAAGCAAACCCAGACTTGCCATCCAGACTGATGTCCTGCCTGAGGCAGGGGCCAGGAACAGGTTGCTCAGGGAAGAGCTTGCACTGGAGCAGCCAGGGTGCAAGCCCACGTATTGCAAGGGCAACCACTTGTCGAATGGAAAACTAGAGAAAATTATATTCTGCTACTCGGGCAACCCGGGACTAACCTTTACTACGGCAAAACCAAATTAAAAACAGAAGAGCAAGCAGTTCTTTGGGAAGTTGGTGTGGCTTTGCAGTTTGTTGCCCATACAGGCCGAAGCTGAACTGGTAATTCTTGTGCAGCGGCTGTTTTTTGTTAAACATCTGCCTTCAATTTTTTCTCAAAGCTTGGCCTCTCACTTGCTTGTATATTCAGGTAATCTGGAATAAACCTCTAGGAATAAACCGAGCAGATGGGCAAAACAAATAGCTGGAGAAATGTCATTTAACAGATTAACAAGTAAGTTCTAATGAATCTGAGCTATCAGCATCACACTCAATTTCATATTCTCTTTGACTTTCCGAGCTTTCCTGCTGTTTCTATTTCTGTACCTCCTCCACTAGATACCATCAGACGCACTTTCTCCTGACTACGGCAGAACATCCCATGCAATTCGTGACAAACCTCGGTGTTTTCAGCAGCAGGAGCAGCTTTGAAAGTCTGCTTTTACTTCTCCTGGCTTACAACCTTAGGTGACAAAGTTTCCCTGTCAAGCAGGCCCAGAACTGCCACAAACGGGGGATTTTGGGCTGTGCTGCATGTCTGGAGGACACAACACACGATGACCCATGTGCAGCACTAACCACAAATCCCCCACTCTCAATGGAAACTTTTTATCAATGCTTCTCCTTCTTTATGCCATTTCTGGTTATACAAACACTGCTGTTTCGATTAAATCCTTGCTCTAGCCAGAAGCTTCCATCAAAAGATTTTAGTCTCACTTGTTTTCGTTATAATTAACAGTACTTTCAGCAGAGCAGACCCACGCCACCTCGAAGGCAGCTGATCCCACTGCATCTTTACTGACCCGGGGAACCAGACTGGTTTTATTTTACGGGTCACTTCAGTGACCTGGGCAAGACCACCTAACCCTTTGAGTTCCAACCCCATAACTACTCAATGGAGATAAAAGCATATACCTGGCAGAAGTGAGCTATCATGAGACTATCTCCTAGGGCCTCCAGTGACAGAGTCTCTCAAAAGATTTTCGTGTTCTAGGTTGAAAGATGCATTGCATCTTTACTGCTGGAAAGGAACAGACCTGCAACAGCTTAGCTTACTTCGATAAGATGTAAGAGAACTCTGGGCAGAGCTGGAGCTGCGGAGAAGAGCAGCCCGGCTAGATCACTGTGCCCTTTGTTAGCTCCCGGGCTCCTCCCCAACCCATTCCAACAGGGACGCCATTCTCCTCTGCAGCCTTTCAGTACCTAAAAAAAAAAAAAAAAAATAGTCTCCCACATTCTCTATCAAATTTCTATACAGAAATTTTCAGCTCAGAGGAAAAAAAGCAGGCAGAAACACAGCTCTGCCTGCCTCCAAATACACGTCTGCATGCAGAGCTAAAGCAAACAGAGCTATCGCCTTATCCCGTTAAGAACCCCCTCCTGCTGGCGTTCATCTGAAGTACAAAATTCTACTTTTTTTGCCTCTGAACACGACTGCACTTCAAACTTCCATCAGCCTTAGAAGCAGAAAGAGGTATTTTATGTTCATACAACACTTGAGGTAGACTGTCATCCTTTTTGAATGTACACTGGAAGGTGTTTTGTTGTTGTTTTTTTTTTAAATAATCAACTAATATCTGGTCCTAGAAAAAGACGACACTTCATGCATCAGTGAGGTTATAACACAGGTAAGTAAGAGTCTACAGCTCAAGATGTTTCACTCAGGTATTAGTCATCAAAACCAAGCCTTCAGAATTTCATGCACACACTGAAAACACATCTATAAAATCCAGGTATAAATCTCCCCTGTGAGAGGACTCACAGATGACGGGTTTGACTGATTATGTATTTCTTAACTTGATTTTTTTTGGATCCAAAGATACTGAAGTCAAACTTTGTATTTAACGCACTAAAATACAGCGCCAGCTCGAGGCCATACTGTATTTTTTAAAAAGGTTTGTTAAAGTTATTTAACCCAGGAAAAAGCAAGCATTTAAAAATAGAAAGTATCATTGTTCTCCAGCGCTTTCAGCATGTCCCAACAGCAAGTCACTGAAACAAAAAGGCAACTAGCAACTAGGAAACTTCTCCAAGAGGTTTCATTTCCAACAGGAGAATGCCTACTTGCTAGAGAAAAAACCAAGAATACAATACTGTTACAAGAGGCACTGATCCTGGCTTTATTCACTTAAAGATACATCCAACAATTGTTATAGCTCACTTGAAGTTCAAAACGCTTTTAAGAAACCAACCATAAAACCTTGATTTTTGCTTTACAGTGCTGTCAAGTTTTTAAATAGCAAGTAAGTGACTTCCCAGCAAGACCGTGTTCTGTATTAACATACATACAAAGGTTAAAACTTGGTAGAAACCCTTCAGTTTCTGGTATTTGATTAATTGTGTTCAGAATGACCACCATCTCCGGGGAGGAGGCTACTCTGCTTACCTGCAGGGATGGGTGCCCGGGGTCCTGAGCTACTACACCTTTATCCTGACCCTGTGCCATTTTGGCAATCAGCTGAAAATTGTCCCCCTTTACAGCACTCACGAGGGACTTCACTCCCCGTTTGCATCTTTGTACTTGGCAGCTGTAATAAAACTTCTACAGCACTAGAAAAACTAGCAAGGACAGCACTAAGCATGTCCTCTAGAGATTACTGATACCGACCACTAGCAGAGAGAAGTGCACGTTATGATCAAGAAGCATAATGTGTTAATTTGGAACTCAAACTACTTGGCAGTATCTTCTGTAAATTCAAGATTTATACAAGACAGTATGTCGCAGCCATCATATAATGATGTTACCTTTTTTAAATTTTGCTGCATTAGTTAGATTCTTTTTAAAGTGGTGAAGAGTGCAGGACTTCAGAAATATAAACATTTCTCTACTAGAAATTGCAAAATTTAGTATTATGACACTATGAAAGCTTACAGTACAGTTTATCAATTCTATGTTAAGATTCAGCATCAATGTGGTGTCTGAACTACCTCAGAGCTAGGCTCTGCCCAATTAAGCAGTATCAACACGTCCTGATGTCACTTTCTGTGCAAAATGCATTCCCATATAACTGTAGCTACAAAAGCACGAGCAGTTCTCATGTTCCCTGTGAGTTTTGGTGACTGGTTTCTCTGTTTAATGATAGCCTAACTAAAAATAAGCTTGTTATGGAAAAGCAAAATAACCTTTATCTTAAACTTTATTCTGGGTCTTGGACATAATTCAGTGACATGATCTGCAGAAAAACAGGCCAACCATTCCCATGAACTGATTAAAGAGGAAACTGAAGGAAAAAACCCAAATCGAAGACACTCACTGTTATAGTATCTTTAATTTATCTTGTGTTTTACAGAAGTCTGAACGGATTAAAAAGCACCTCCTTTCCCATCACGTTCCTTACAGTTGGTAAAATATATTCAATGAGCAAACATATGTGAACAGCTTGAGGATCTGCATCTTGCAAGGATTTCACAGACCAATCAAAAGCCAAATTTCTTGGTACTTTTTACAATCTTGTCTTAATACAATGGTAAATCCATTCCGATTGTAAACCTGTCCAGTCATATCTCCCCAGAACACTTTGCAAAATCCAGTGTTGATTAGCAAACTAGTTAGCTTTGGCACGGAGCTGTGCTCTCTTGCCTGTGACAGCCTGGAAACCAGTTTTGATGCTGGCGACGGAGCAGCGAGAGTGGCAGGTCTCACACTGCAAGAAATATAATCTGGTGTCCTTCTGTAGGATTGTGTCTGGTGACCGACACGTATGACAGGTGACATACTCCTCTGCAGAAAAGGAATTAAGTCACAGTTAAAAGATAATACATTATCAGTGGACAAGTCACCACTTCTTCAGCCTTCAGTTTAACAGTTGCCTTGGAAGGCTGTTCAAATGCATCTACCAACTCAGAAGTGGCTTACAAGGAAGCCACAGAGGTTGAGGCAACCCAAAAATTCTCCCTAGTTCCCAGGTTAATAAAGACTAGGTTTCCTACGGTACATTATGCACCAGCACTTGCGTTTTAAAAACAGTAGCAACTAGTTAAGACTTCCCACTGGTGTTCCGTAAGTTCCTCTGCTGAAACAGCATTCCCAGAGGTCAGCAACTCTTGTCCAGGCACAACACTAAAATAGTATTTTTTGTTACATATAATCTGTGAGTCCTTTGACCAGCAGCACGCACACACTGTATTTGTTAATTAACATGTACAACAGAGTTTGAAATTAACAATTACTGTTACTTTCCATAGTCTTCATCAAAGCCAAGAAACGGAAGTCAGATGAAAACAAGCAATACTCAAATGCTTTTACTGTTTTCCTTGGTATGCTTTAGTGCCAGGACAGAGTGCGACTTATGTGCTTATTATAACCACGGTAGAACCACCTGTACTTGCATTATTCCACTATAAAACCGCAGGAAAGTTGTAGCTTCATAGCACAGAATCTGCACAGCATGCACACACGCACTGGCCACGCATCGGCCACTGATCATCAAAAGGGGTCTGAGAGCAATCTGTAGTGGAAAAGGGAGTTATACTTACTGATATATCTTCTCAAGACATTTTCTATCTGTTTTTGCTGGAATCTTCCTTTGATTACAAGTTGATTGTTACCATCTATTGAGCCACTAATTTAAAAGAAAAATTAATTATTTGATTTGCAGAAGACATCAAGCATTAAAACAAGTCACGAACACAAAGCAAAAGAACGAGGCGTTCTTCAAGATAAGAGTAAGTCAGAATTACTCTGTGGAAAAAAATGCAGAATTCTGAAGGTACCTGAAAACCTACAGGAAGTTTTGCCCAATAATAACCCTCACAGCAGTAAAAGCAAACTCCAGCAGAGATCAGCCTTATAGTTAAGCCACCCAATCAGAAGAACTTCACAGAATTGAGAATTAACCCCTGCTTATCTCATAGAAGTGACCAAGACAACTCCCTAGTAAGGTGTAACACAACTAATAAGATCCTTTTCTAGCCGTTCTGATGTACTAAGTTGAATGTTTTTCCACATTTTGGTTTCTAAGTTTTTGTTTAATTCATTCAGAGCTGAAGAGACCCCAAAACCTAAGCAAACGGGCATTTGTTATATACGCGTTGCAATTGGACTCCCTGATTCTCTAAGTCCACATAAAACAACATTGCAGGCTACAAAAGAGAAATGAACAGACAAGGAGAAAGACCATCACCACAGCACGAGACCTCCAATGAGAGACGCATAAAATCAGCAGTGGTTTTATGCTAAGACAGGTGGATTTAACTGCAGCGTTAGACAGAATAAGCAGCTACAGGCCCACACGACTTCACAGAATCATAGAATACCAGGTTGGAAGGGACCTCAAGGATCATCTGGTCCAAACTTTCTTGGCAAAAGCATGGTCTAGACAAGATGGCCAAGCACCCTGACCAGCTGAATCTTCTGTGTCTAATGTTGGGGAATTATTACTTGCCATTAGGCAGTCAGGCATTCTCTCCTCCCCAGCTGTCTGTCATCTGCTTTAGGTTGATACAGGCCACAGAGCCATCCTCACTGACTGTGACAAACAGCTCTGCTGTCAGAGCATCTTTGAGAAAGGTCCCAAATTGGGAATTCAAACCCTTATTCAGGCTGCTCCCTGGGACTTATAGTCTGCCCCTGTGCCTCTTCCCGAAGATGGTATCTCTTCCATCACCCAGCACAGCATCTATGCGCATATAAGAAAAGCCCAATGTTCACACACATATCATAGAATCACTTGGGCTTGGAACAGACCTTCAAGATCATCAAGTCCAACCATAAACCTATGCCAAAACCACCCCTAAACCATGTCCCTCAGCACCACTTCTACCCATCTTTTAAATACCTCCAGGGACAGCGATTCCACCACTGCCCTGGGCAGCCTCTTCCAATGCTTGACAACCCTTTCTGTAAAGAAGTTTTTCCTAATATCCAACCTAAACCTCCCCTGGCACAACTTGAGGCCGTTTCCTCTTGTCCCATCGCTTGTTACGTGGGAGAAGAGGTTGACCCCCACCTCGATACACCCTCCTTTCAGGTAGTTGTAGAGAGTGAAAATGTCTCCCCTCAACCTCCTCCAGGCTAAACAATCCCAACTCCCTCAGCCGCTCCTCACCAGACTTGTTCTCCAGACCCCTCACCAGCTTCGTTGCCCTTCTCTGGACACGCTCCAGCACCTCAATGTCTCTCCTGTACTGTGACACCCAAAACTGAACCCAGCACTCGAGCTGCAGCCTCACCAGTGCTGAGTACAGGGGCACAATCACTTCCCTGCTCCTGCTGGCCACACTAGTCTTGATACAGGCCAAGATGCTGTTGGCCTTCTCGGCCACCTGGGCACACTGCTGGCTCATGTTCAGCCGACTGTCGACCAGGACCCCCAGATCCTTTTCTGTTTTATATACAGACCTAAATCCAAGAATTTTATTTTTGATCAGACAGTGTCAACTATGTTGCCATTGCCTCCTACATGCATAATCACATGCATAGCCCAGCAGCCTTACCTTGTACCCAATTCTGCCAACAAAAATGCCAGAAGATGTTTTGGCTGACGATGTAATCTAAAAATAAAGTAAGGATACGATTAACCTCTCCCCTCCAGAGAAACCTGATATTCACACAGGACTGGCAGGCTAAAACGATCTTAAATTACTAAGTTTAAAAGGGAGCAGTGCCAGTTGGTCTGTACCCCAGAGCACAGGCAGACAATGCCTGAGGACACAAGCAAGCTGAACAGTCCACAGAACACCCCCCCCAGCATTCTCCCGCAAACCAAACTCATAACTAGAATAACTACTGAAAATAAGTTTTCTAATTGAGATTTTCCCATCCTCCTGCCTGAAAATTCCCTGAAAAAAAGTCTTACTTAGCTACCATTAAAAATGCACTTTAGTACAGTACCCAGATCCTCAGTATGATTTCATCAGGATTGTTTTCTGGCACACTTATGAAACAAATCAGATATGCATTCCCAGAAGTACCCGCAAAGAACAGAACTGCCTTCACAAGAAATAATTAAGACACAGAAATCACTGCAGAAAACAGTGGAAAAAAATTACTGAACCCCATACCGTTTACCAAGAGAACGGTATTTGCAGTCATCTCAAATTAGAAAGAACTTTCCCCACATCCCACCCTCACCCAAGACTTCGTAATAAACATCACTGGTAAACCAGCTACAGACCTGATCGAAGCCAGTGAACTCACAAAAGCAATAGGTTTAGTTACAGTCCACAAAGCCCATGTAACACACCTACCATTTTCATAATTTAAGAATACAATAAGACATTATCTCAATAAATCATCTTCATAAATATCTTCTGAGAAATGCAGAGGAAAAGAGTAGTGTGATTTGAAATAGCTTTCAGTTTACTTCTGGTCTGCTGCAGTGTTTTGCCAGAAAACATGCCAACACAACAGCCAACAGCACCAAAAAGTGCTATTCCTCGAAATCTAAAGAGGAAACTTACAATTTGCAGATATCTGTAAAGTTGACAAAAGATGTTTTCTTGGTCCCTACTCTTACAACCTGTGGAGGCTTCATGACAAATTTTCTTTTTTCCCCCGCTACCATATCTGGGTTTTTTTCTCGCATGATGTTAAATACTCTGTTGAGCAACTGCAAAAAAAAGGGATTCACATCAACACGAATATCTTGCATTTCTCAAATTAGGTACATCACTTCTGGAAAAAAAACCTTGAAACAGCATTCACAATGAATACTAGACCATCTCTGCCCATTAGCACTTTCCCATATGCTTTTGAACACATTTAAAATGTTCTGATAAATGCAAAATACAAAAGCTGTTTCCCCAAGGATATACTTCATAATCTACAAGTACCTCAGCCTGTTTGCAGAGGTGTTTTAGCTATCACTAATATTGCCCTATATGAAAGTTAACTGCGATAGATGTGCTTTGTTATTTTTCTGTTTGTGAGCTTCTGACTACAAGTCCTTTAATTTTAAGTTAGAAATAGAACATTTTGGCCTAAGGTCCTGCTCTACTGATGCACATCAACATGGAAAATATTTTTTGCGTCTTTTGAACGTTACCTCATCATATGTGTAGTCCCTTTCTGAACCTGCCCACGCAGGTCCTGACTGAAGGCTGAAAGAAATTCCATCATCTTTTTTGCTATCTTCATCCTCAAAAGCTGGAAAGAAAGTTGTTTGGGATTCATTAAGAAAAGAAATATTCTTTCACCTCATGCTTACACCATTTCTAAAAGGTATATCAAAGAAGATTCCAATAATATGTGGACACAACTCTTCTGTTTGCCTGCCTACAAAGGACACCAGCACTTACGGCAAGTGAATACAGTGCTTTTATAGAACATTTTTCTGATTGATAGTATAGTGATAAAGGTAACAAAATGAATTTTGAAACAAAAAAGACACTTGGAACAGAACTTATTCACCTACAAGATGGACTGCATTTCACTTTCAACATCTCATTGAACTAGATTATACTTTTACCTTCATCCTTCTCCATAATCTCATCTTCATCTGGAAACTTCACATTCTTCTTTTTCTTCTTTTTATTGCCCAGCATGATATCAAGGTCATCTTCAGGTTCTACTGCCTCTGGCACATCTCCTTCAATTTTCAAGTCCTGCCGAGAAAAAAATAAGACTACAGTTTACAGTATTAAACACAAATCTCCATTGCACAACATCAGAAATAACACTAGCAGCGCACTATACTAGATGAATATTAGTAATACCCACCACAATTCTGAAACATAACAGATAAGAACAGAACTAAAGTAGGTTGAAGAGAGCACTGCGCTACTATCATGAAGCAGGGCAAGATTTTTATCTTCTGGTCTAACTTCTGGCTGGTCAAGCACAAGGTCATGCTATACTTGCCTAAAAGCATCAGCCATTTCAGGGCATAAAGGAACAAAATGTCCTTTGTGCCAGACAATAAGGTAAGGTAAAGCTGTGCTACCTGCAGCTAGTCCAGTTTGTTATCACAACTCTGTGCATGTAGAAAACAGAGAGCAAGCATTTCGCTTGTCTGGGGCGGACGAGGACATTTTCTTTCCCAAAAGGCAGAACGTAAAGAAAATGTTTACATATAACGTAAGATTTATCTGTCCTCTTGGTCTCTGGGCTTGCCAGTTACACCAACACGTGATACAGAAACACGACTTGGAATAAAACTTGAGTATAAATATATTTCGTATGCTTTCTGGAACACAGAACAGTAGCCACTCACTTCTAAATAAAGCATAAGAGTAAAACCTGATTTTTTAGCGGATATATACCCTTTATTTGAAGGGCTGGTCTTTAGAGGGCTATTCTGTGCAGGGCTTCTGACAGCCATTTACTTCCCTTACTCCAAAAAACAATTAACCTTGATCCTAGTCAGCCCTTACTACAGATCACAGAATTACTTGCTCATTGTGCAGGTCAGTTAAGATTTTATTTTTCTTCCTTCTGGGCAAAAAGCCCTGCAGGAGCAACACGTTCAGCAGGACCTCCCATATATGAAAGACACAGCAAAACGTGAATTTCATTATTAACTGCACTAAGACACAATGACAGACTCAAAACAACTCCCACACTGCCAATCCCCAGAAAGTGAAAGGAAGAAAGTTTTCAGCCATAGATGAGATGGCCTACTTATGCAAACAAACCTTTACACCTTCTTCTGCTTCATCTATATCAAATATCTTTTTTGTTTTTTTCTTCTTTTTCTTTTGATTGAAGAAGTTTAGATCATCCAGGTCATCTGTTGCATCTAAAACGCAAAGGGTTACCAAAAGAAGTATAACTGTAGAAGCATTTTGGACACCAAGTTTTAAATTTAAATCCTAGTCTTCAATACATTAAAGACATAAGCAATGATCTGTAGCCCCTACAGATATCCTTCAGGTTTTAAAGAGGTCACTCCTCTTTACCCCCAAATACCTCAGTACTATTTCACAGTATCTGCATATTCTAACTGCATTTTCTTACTTTATAAGTGCTTAATCTTTCTGCTGCACAAGAGAAACTAGCCACTTGTGTCATTATACTAGAGATGCCTGAAAAACAAGAAAACTGTAAGTAAAAAGGCATAGTTTCTTTGGTCTACTGCAGGAGCCAATTTTATCAACAAACTGGATTTAAGTTAACAGCATTCCCTGAATCAGGTCATCTTGAAATGACATCGGCCTCAATTTAAAAAGCAAGATTATATACACAACCACAAGCTTATTTCCTGAAAGATTCTGAGGAACACACTACTTATCCCATTCACAGTCATCCAAAAACTAGAAACCCTTTTAACCATATTTCTGTTATCACACTATTGCTTAAATGTTCACAATAAAAAACAGCCATAATTGTGGAATTATTGCAACAACTGCATGTGGCAGACACAGAACTTCATGCTAACTACTTTAGGGATTCTCTTTTCATTGTGTCACATAAAAGACACCGAGTCAGGAAAGTGGCATTTACATAAGCTACTGGAAGCTTGCTCGATGTCTGTGAACGTGATTTCAAGGAGGGAAATACACCCTTCAAATAAGCAGCAAGCCTCTAAACAAGCCTGGGCCCCTGTGATTCCAAATTCTTGAAATGGGGCTTGTAGTCTCAAAATATGCAAGGACTACCTTTGAGAGTCTATCTGTGTGGATTCACTTTACCTTTCTTCCTGCTGTCTTCCTCGTCTGCTTCAACATCTTTGTCTTCTGTTGGCTCTGGCTCAACTTCTTTTGTTTCCGACTGCTGAGTCTCTTCCGCTTGTGTATCCCCTCCTTCCTCATCCAACATAAAGGGCTTCTTCTTTTTCTTCTTCTTCTTGCTCATAGTGGGATCGAAAATCATCTGTAAAAGTCAAGAGTTCCTTAGCAGCATAATAACCTCCTACCATTTAATATTTATAACACCTTTAAGTTATTCTCAACATTCCTTCAGTTATCCAAACTGTTCCTTGGCTTCAATCTCAACTAGGGATTTTTCTAAATCTGTAACAAGTAATACAAGTTGGCTGACTCAAAACAGCAATTAAACAGGCTTCTTCAAAAACATCACAGATCTTGTCCCAAGGCATAACTGACGTAACCCATTACAAGAGAAGACTGCTTGACAGTTTAGAGCTTCTGCTACTTTTCCTATGACAGTCCAGGTTTCCTGCCATCTATGTATTAATTCAGCTGAAAATATATTAAAGTTGTGAATCTTTGACAGATTAGTGACCAGTTGCTTCTCCATTTTATTATCATTATGGACTCAAATTCTGAAGTAAGACTATGCAAAGCAATCGCTGAACCACTCAGCATTAGAAAAAAAAATGTATGCGCACCTATACCACAGAGCCTGATTACATCAGTTACACTTTGTACTTGCATTGCAGAGACACATTAATTTCCAGATTTATTAAGAGGCAAGATTTACCAACACCTAAGAATGTTCTGACTAGGGAGAAACCTAGAAGGGGCTGGTGAGACAGCAAGAGCTGTATCAGCTCTCAACATTCTGAAGGAGCAAAGGTCTCACCCTTTTCCCTCTCAGGTGGGAAACTGAACTTCAGAGACCAAGTGATTAAAAGCCGCTAATGAGCTCTTTAGCCGGCAAAGAAGCTTAGTTCACCTGGTCTGACTGTGTGAAGAAGGCGTTAACCCCAAGACTCACTTTTAACCTATGCATCATCTGCACACCTGAAGTATTTAACACGAGCTCTTCAGTTTTCCACCACAGGAACGCTTCTTACTTTTTTCACTTAAGACGCCAGTTTGACATCATGGCTATAGGTCAGTTCTGTTACATACATCCGGCCACAATCTCACACCATAGTATATATTTAATACACCAAACCATTTTAGACACTTAATGAGACTCTTTCTCCAGTTTTTCTTATCTAGTAGTTGAAGAGCGTTGGCAGATAGTTAAAATTTCACATCATGAATACCCTCATTCATAGAAATACCACCACTTCATCAAAGGAGCAGTCTACAACTTCTTGTTTTGTTACACCCTGTGAGTTTGGCAGTTTCCCTCCTCTCTCACAAAACAATCTTTCCCTCACACTTATTCTCCCACACATGATATTCTTGGGATATTCTTCCAGTTTGCTGGAACTTACACGTCTCTCAAAGGCTCTACTGAAAAGCAGTAAACTGCACATACAGGTGTTTGAAGCACAGCATCACAAAAGCATCCACGTATATGGGACACTGAAGCTTGAGGTTTTCAAACTGCCGAAGTGGGTCTTTAGTTGCACACACTGTGCCAGATCGCTTTTCAAAAAAGTTGTGTCAGAGGGTTTCCCTCTAATGCTTAGTTAGACACACGTATGAATCACACTCTTGTAACGCACAGGAGTCACAGAATGGGCACAACCGGTTACGCTGTCTGCTGGCTTCCTCTGGTAACCTCCAGAGGCTGCTGAACCAGAAGGAAAGCTGCCTGCAGCGGCGAGAGCCTGCAGCTTGGGGAACAAGCACTCGAGCACCGTTTCCGAGATCACGACTCATTTCAAGGAAGAAGCTCTGCAAGACTCCAAAGTTTTCTATCTTCTCCCATGATTACGCAAACATAAGATTGTGCTTAAATTGGGTGTAATAATTTCTAAGAAGAAACCGGGCCACCTGCCCCAAATAAAACTCTTTTCTTTGTGAAGAAAAAGACATCTTTCATCCCGAACCACCATAAAGCGTATCTTGTGTCTACAAAAGACAGAACGCGTCTTCAGTAGTACCACACTAAACAGAAGTTAATGCACAAGAACACAGATACTTATTTTTTTTTCCTCCCCTTACCCCCAGCATTAAAATTCCATAGCTGGCCTTGAACAGAGCACTGCTCTGAAGGTCTACTCCATCCAGTTAGGTCAAGCCAAGCTTCTGCGAACCCAAGACCTAGTGATAACACGCTAACTGCGCTCAGGAAACTAAGAGGAGTTCCACAAGCTGAGGAGGTGGTCTACGCCTGAAATATTTTGTTCATCCAAGGGCTTCAATGAAAACTAAGCAGGAGTCTTACATCACAAAGGCTTTAACAAATCATGATCTAAACTAGCCAGCCTGATAACCAGGCTAGTCTGTGTTTCGCCTTTCTGAGCTAGACCTTTCAGAAACGTCTTCATTCCTTTTCTTTACTCAGTATGTTTGATTAGTCAAAGCATTATGGCACCCACTTAAGCACTAAAAAACTCTACAAAGTTACAGGCCCCCTAGGGAAGGGACCGTAGCCCCCAGCCCAAATACACCAAACCCTATGCTTTTCCTGTGTAGAAATGGTTATAAATTTCTGTCCTGTTTCTGCTCTCAGAGCCAAACTCCCATACGGGGTTTTCTTTTCTGTAGACCACACAGTTCTTCCTCAAATCCAGCTCCATGTATCTACTCCTTATTTCAAATGCCTACACAGTCAAAAACACAACTTACAGAAGTGAGCAAGGGAAAGAATAGAAGCAGGGGAAAAAAAGGAGTCAAAGCTCCTTTGGAGTTCAAGGAGTTCAACCGTAACTCTTGAGACAGAAGCCAACATTACTCTCAACTGCTGTGACAGCAGCAAACACTGGGAATTCTAACAGAGGTCAGAAATAAATCCCTTTTCCTTAGTTTTAATAAACACAGGGACATCTACAAAGGAGATAACTCTGCACTGATAAAAGTTAGTTCAGGTATCCTTAAACTACACTGATCTGATGTCTACAATGGAAAGCAAAATTATTCAAACCAATCTGCACCCAAACACTCTGGCTGTTAAAACACAGCATTCTCTAATACCACTTTCTGGAGCATCATAAAACTACAGGGCCAGAAGAACTTTTAGATATCTAATAGGATTATAAATACAGTAGGATTTTTAATTAAGCAAATATATGTTAATGTACTGCTCCCCCTTGCAAACAGCGCCTGTGTTGCCTCTGCTGTGCCCCACTTCTGGGTAGCATGCAGACAGCAGATGTTTCCACCAGGGAGTTCCATTCTGTATACAGCTCTGAAAATTTTAAGCTACGGTCCAACACAACCAAGCAGTTTCGTAACATCTCTACCAGTTTAAGCTGCAAATTTGTCTTCATGTGTCTTTACCCTCCTCAACTTTATTGGCTTTGAAAAGTTTCACAACAAACTATTTGGTGCCGAACACCCAGAGATACAGAAGTTCTGGAAGGCGCGTGCGCTCGCTCACTCTCACACAAACACTAGCTGGAAGATCTAACAGTGACAGCTCGACTGTGATACCTGCTACCGTTTTTATTCTCTGTCAGTCTGACACATAAAGCAATCCATAGATGTAACTTCACTATACTAGATCTTCCTGATATCACCTCAGCGTCAGCACAAACGCATTAAGCAAGAAAAATAATTTTACTGACACTTAAACTAAATACAAACTGGGAAGCTCCAGATGAACTGCTCTACAGTCCTACAGTTACCTGAAACAGAAAGTATCTGAAACAAGGATTCCTGGGGCCCAAGTTCTAGAACCAGAGCACAACCCAGACACTAGAACTGCAGGTCCAGGGACATAATTAGGTGTAAAACTGCAGTACATTCATTCTAGAAGTTAAAGTAGCTGAATAAGTCAGTATCAGCTACCATTAAAATAATTAGTAATTACACTAGTTCTCCTTTATTACGTAGGACACATTATGACTTGCCTGTCTCCAAGGCCAGAGTGATCGCTTTGCTGAGGAGGAAACAGGCCACACAGGCGTTTTAAACAACCCCAGAAAGAAGAGACGGCCAGAAGCAGCCATCTCGTGGATCTGGCCAGTGCAGTTTCCCACAGGCTACAGAGTCACCCGTCAGGGGGCTTATAACCCCATCCACGTACATCTTTCCTTCTCCCCACAAGAGGTGTTGAACTGAGGTTAGTACAGGTGCCAACACATGGCACCTACACCACCTGAAGCGTGCCAAAGCAAACACCCTCAGATCCGGAAAAAAATGAAGTTATCGTTTGTTAAGATGTAGCTATTTAGCTCTGGGGGTTAAAAGGTAAGATATTAAAGCTCCAGAAAGAGCGAGCGGTCGGTAAAGTGACTACACACTACTCATCGTTACCAGAGCACGAAACACGATGGACGAGGGGTGGAGGGAGATCTGCCTTCCTGCCCCGCCCCCCCCTCCGCCATCGGCGGCCGCCGGCAGAGCACGGGGAGCTCCGGGCTAAGTTTTAGGCCTTCCCAGGACGTGCGGACCCAGACCACAGCCCCGGTCCAGGCGGGGCTCAGCAGCGCGCCGAGCCCGACATGGCTCCCGGGGAAGGCGCCAGCCCCCGGCCCGGCCCGGCCTCCGCCCACCGCACCGGGAGGCGGCC
>VZSF01006774.1:0-36314 GCA_013398295.1 Chionis minor | reverse complement strand
TCGAGCGCGGCGGCCGCCGAGTCTTACCTCGTCGCCCGACATGGCCGCGGCCGGCCGCGGAACCGAGCGGAGCGGGAGGCAGGAGGCGGGCGGAGGGACGCGGTCACCCGTCGGCCGTTACCGCCGCCGCGATCGCCTCTTGCATCAGCGCCGCCCCCACCGCGCATGCGCCGCCCTCGCCCAGGCGCCTGGCGGGAGTTGTCGTTTACCGCGGCCGCGCCTGCGCCGGTCGGCGGCGGGGCCGGACCGGACCCTTCCGGCACCTCCTGGCCCCGCCCGGCCGCCGGGGAAACGGGGCCGTCTCGGCATCCCCCGGCGGCGGCAACGGGCAGCTCCGTCCGGGCTCGTTGGCCTGTGGAAGAGAGGCCGCCGTGGGTGTGAGGAGGCCGGGGGAACCCGCGCGAATTCCGGGCTGTGCCCTGGAGGTGTCCCTGGTGTCCCCAGGGCCTCTTCCCGGGGTGCCTCTTCCCGGGGTTTACTGGGCCCAGGAAGAGTAGCGTTCCTTTCCCTGCGCACACAAAAGCACGAAGGAGCGGCCTTCCTATCGGAGGGCCTAAAGGAAAGCTGGGGAGGGACTCTGGGTCAGGGAGTGAAGCCATAGGATGAGGGGTGGTGGTTTTAAACTGGAAGAGGGGAGATTTCGATGAGATATTGGGAAGAAATTGTTGCCTGTGAGGGTGGGGAGCCCCTGGCCGGGATTGGCCAGAGAAGCTGTGGCTGCCCCATCCCTGGAGGTTCAAGGCCAGGTTGGACGGGGCTTGGAGCACCCTGGTGTGGTGGGAGGTGTCCCTGCCCAGGGCAGGGGGTGGCACTGGGTGATCTTTAAGGTCCCTTCCAACCCATACCATTTTTTGATGCAATATGAGAAAATGACAGGGCTGAGGCGCCGGGGAGGGAGACAACTGGGTGGTTGCTCTGATTAAAGTAGGGGAGAAATGCCATACTGCTTTGTCCATCATTTAAAAAGCAGATTTTCCTTCCTCCCGCAGAATCATGGTCGTCTTGGTGTAGGAAAGGACTTCTGGAGAACATCTGGTCCAGCCTGCTTGCTCATGCAGGGTCGGCTAGAACGGGTTGCTCAGGACCTTGCCCTGCTGGGTTTTGAGTATCTCTAAGGACAGGGACACCACAACCTCTCTGGGCAAGCTGTTCCGCAATATTCACAATAAAAATGTTTTTTCTGTGTTTAAGTAGAATTTCCTGTATGTCAGCCTGTGCCTGCTGCCTCTTCCATGTCATCCAGAAGAGTCTGGCTCTGTCTTCTTTACCCCCCTCTGTATACACATTGATAAGATCTCCCGAGCCTTCTCGTTTATAAGTTTAACAGTCCAGGCTCCCTCAGCTTCTCCTCCTTCTTCCTCATTCCATTTCCCTAATACTAGCTAATAAAAGAACACAGCACTAATGCACAACAGAATTACATACCACAAAGTATGTGTTAAAATTCTGCCTCCCAACCGACTCTTTAAAATTCAAAAGATCAGCCATTTCATGCAAGGTTTAGTGTTAAAGCAGACAGGGCCATCAGCCCAAACATTGTTATAGGGTGGTTTACATTCTACTGTTCCCAGACCATTCGCATTCCTGTAACTTCCCCCTTATGTGGTGTAAACTTTGCACTATTCTTTTTACGCTAGCAGGAGATTATGCACGCTGCACCATTTAACTGTTTAATCACCTCCAAGAAAAGACTGCCCTTCTCGTCTATCCTCGGTCTTCCTTTCGTCTGCCCTTTCTTTCTTGCCTCAGTTGAAAATGCGGACACCCAGCATACTCCCTACACAAAGCCATCGGTTTGGAGACAGCGGACACCAGGACAGGATCAGCTGTAGCTTTTCCCAGTACGACAACAATATTTTTTTTGTTAAACCTCCGAAACCCAACTTCAAAAGATTACTTTTCCTTCTTGCTTCAATACCACCACATTTCCCTGGGGATCTGTAGCATTTGTGTCTTTGTCCCTTGCGGGGACACCACAGATGTTGAGGTGCTGCACGCAGCTGTTATTTAATGCTGTCGAGAAGCTGAGCAGACACATCTGGTGTTGCTGTAGCGCTGAAGATGGTCTCCCAAACAAATTCTCCTTCATTCTTTTGCTGCAAGGGTCTGCTCCAACATTCCTGTCGTGTGAGACTGTTTGCACGGAAACGCTTTTCCCTGGCATGAAGCCAGCGCGGGGGAATTGCTAACGACTGTGCCCTCAGCCCAGCACCCACCTCACTGCCCACAGCTCACCTAGACCAAACTCCCGGCCCGAGACAGGGTAACTGTATATTATCACCCCCAATTCCGTTTGTCTAAGCTGTTCTTAAAAACCACCATGGACAGAGATTCCCTCTGCAGCCTGTTCAAGTGCCTGACAAAAAAAATGTCTTCATCTTCCCTGCTGTGACTTACTCCGATGCCTGTCGCAGTGTTCCCTGAGGACACTGTCCACTGTTCTCTCTGTGACAACCCACAGGCCTTTGGAATATCACTGTTGCCTTTCTTGTCTTGCCCGTACAGTCTTCCTTTTCGAAAGATGCAAAACTAGCCCCTCCAGGCTTTTTCGTGAGCTCATCGTTTTTTGTTCTCATTTTCACTGTGATCTTCTGCACCTCCCTTACTCACATATGTATTTCAGGAGTTCAGTGCCCAAGACTGGGCATAGCACTTCCATCGGGTGCCCTGGCAGTATCAAACCGAGCAGCAGAATTCCCCCCAACATCACCTCTGTCACGCATCTGTGAATACATTCTAGAATAAGATTCACCGTTTTCTTTATCAGTAATACTCGGGGACCAAGTATTATTGGCAACACATACTTGGTGATCAAAAATCCCCAGTTGGGATTTCCTCCAGTTGGGCTGCCTAATGAAGAATACATAACGTAATGTTGTGCACATACATAATACACAATATATAATATTTGGAGAATTTCAGTGGAAAAGCTAGTGGGAGCTGCTGGAAGTGCTATGCTGGAGTTATGACCTGATCTTCAGATAGAAACCAAAATGCTGTCTTTGAAGCTGTTGGCTGCAGACACTGCAAGATCAAAGGCATGCCTGGGAGATCACTTTATATTGATTTTTCCCCTTCTCTGCTGAGAAACTATTCAGGATGCAGCTCCTTCCTATTCTTCCTCCTTTTTCTTTCCTTCCCTTGTGAATTAAATAAGTTCCAGAAACTTAAGAGCGCTGCTACGTTAGTTGCTAATTAGTTGTTACCAATGACAACAGTTGACCAAGAACAGGTGGAACTAGTATGTTTGATCTGATATTTGGGGAAAGAAAATCCTATGCGAGTTTTGGTAAGGAAAGCACAGTCTGGGTGAAAGAGTTTGCAGAAACACGCAGATAATAAGGTTTTTCTTTTTTTTTTCCTTATGATGAGCAACAGTCATGACATATTAAGAAAGAGACATATGATGCAGCATGTCAAGGAGAATTTTAACTTCACTAACTAAAATTCAGACGCTTAAAGCTCAGAAATTGAATGCATTGGCAGTATTATGCAGTTACCCAAGTTATAGTCTGAAAGCGATGAGCAATCACAGGCTGGGATGAATAAACTTCAAATGCAGCCCTGAACTGAGGGGGTGGCACAATGGAAATCACCGCCATGTGAACTACACGTGGAGGCTGTGAGCACGTCTTCCCTCTGAGTATTACCCAGCCCTCCAGGAAAAGACCTTGTGAATTTGCCCTCCTGAACTCTGAGCCCTGCTCCAGAGCTCCCTGTGATGCTGAAGCCATACTTTCACGCAGTGCCAAAACCTGGAGACATCAGACAGCTGTTTTAGGTAGCTGTTACACACGTAAACCGAGATCATAGAATTGCGCACGGCTGTTTCGATCTTAGCCGTGTTTGTATGATTTCCTGGGGAGCAAAAGGAAGAATTTAATTCCGGCCACTGTTTGGTGATAGCCAAACATCTCTTTCTGTACAGAGTGAAGCTCGCTCTTACACGGTGTTGGCGTAAGTCTAGGCACAATTCAAGGCTTGCATGAACACTGAGTTTTAAAGTACATTTTGCTTTAAGTTCTCTGTAAATCAGTTTTTACTAAGTCTATGCATAGCACTGAATTCTGCTTTCAGTAAGTAATTTCATTTTAAAGTGTCTAGTCTAAAGATTGCTGTGGAATAATTGTTGTTAACAGCTGGACTTAAACTCACCGACACAGGTTTAACCCCTCCCCTTCATGTAAGGTAAAAGGGAGAATTGTAGCCCTGTTTCCACCCAAAAAGAGAGAAACACGAGGGGGTCCTTGGATTTCAGCTATTCACTCAGCAGAGTGAAACAGCAAGAAGAAGGATCCTTGATGGAAATCTGGAGCCAACAGGTCTGTGCTCTTAGGGAAGCCCGGAGAGGGGTGAAGTAGGTTTGGAGAAGAAAGTAGTTGTATGGAAAAAGATTGTTTTCTAGCAAAGCAGCCCAGACAAACAGGACCCCTTGGAGGAGGATCAGACAGAGGAAGCCTGCAGGATTTAATCACAGCCTGGGGGTGAGGAGAGGGAAAGATCTGCTTCCCAGCTGAACGCCCAACCGGTCAAGACACAGGTGAGGCAGTTTTGGCTGTGCAGAAAGGGAAGAGCCGAAAAGGAGAGGGGAAGATTTCAGACCCTTCCTGTGGGCTTGCTTTAACCACACCTGATTTTTGAAAAAAAAAAAAAAAAAAAAAACCCAAATTTTCATTTTAATCAGTGCACTCGTAAAGTGGGGAAAGCTTTTCCCAAAGGGATCCAACAAGGGGTCAAAACGCCTGTTACGTGCTGGCGTGGCTGGATTTGAAGATGAGCTGTTGGTGCGCACAGTCCCCTCTCACCGCCCCTTCTCCGACATCCCTTTTCCTTGCGTCTCCTCGGGGATTCTGCCGCTGAGAAGCCCCTCAGGGCTGTGAAGCTCTTTGGAAGCAGAAGTTCTTCTTCTCACCTCCGGAACCTGCCTTTCGTTCTGCGGCCATGTGGGACGAGGGCGCCAGAGGGCGCCGGTGCAAAGGCGACCGGCCGCGGTGGCGGCGGGGGGAGTCCTGGTCCCCCGGTCCCCCGGGCGGCTGCCACCGCCGGGAAGCCACCAAAAACCCCCAAGGTTTATTGTCAGAGAGAAAAAAAGCCTTGAAAAACAGCAAGGCACCAGGAATTGCAGCTCTAATATGAGGGAGCTGGGGGGGGAGGTGTGGGGGTGTGGGGAGGGGGGATGCGCGTATGTGCGTTGATTGTTGCTTGCGGTTTTTTACCAAAATAAAAAATATAAATTACCAAAATAAAAGGAGTGCGTCCAGCAGGTGGAGGGAGGTCATCCTCCCCCTCTAGCCTGCCCTGGTGAGGCCACACCTGGAGTCCTGTGTCCAGTTCAAGAAAGATGAGGAACTACTGGAGAGAATCCAGTGGAAGGGTACGAAGATGCTCAGGGGCCCGGAGCACCTCTCTGATGAGGACAGGCTGAGAGACTGGGGCTGTTCAGCCTGGAGAAGAGACCAAGAGGGGATCTCATCGATGCTGATCAATATCTAAAGGACAGGTGGCAAGAGGATGGGGCTGGTCTCTTTTCGGTGGTGCCCAGCGACAGGACAAGGGGCAACAGGCACAAACTGGAACACGGGAAATTCCGTCTAAACATGAGGAGGAACTTCTTTCCTTTGAGGGTGGCAGAGCACTGGCACAGGCTGCACAGAGAGGTGGAGTCTCCGACTCTGGAGACATTTCCAACCCGCCTGGACGCCATCCTGTGCAACCTGCTCTGCGTGACCCTGCTCTGGCAGGGGGTTGGACTAGGTGATCTCCAGAGGCCCTTGCTGGTCTGTGATTCTGTGATAACACAGCGAGATGATCAGCCCCAACTAGTGCACCCTGAAAAAAAGCAGCACCAAAAATACTTTAGTTCAAGTTGGAATCTATAGGTCTGAAAGGTCCCAGGACCCTCTGGTGGGTTGGGATGGTTTGCTTCTGTGGTGACTTCTGCAACCCACGGGTGGCAGGACGTTGTGGTGCCAGGCAGGAGCGCCCCTCCGTTCCTCCTGCACCTCTTTTGGGAGAGGGGATAAGAGCATGGTGGCTCATGATAGAGCTCAAAGCCCTTTTTTTATAGAACTTTGGAAGATTAGCCATCTCTCAGTTCAAATCCACCAGAAAGAGCTAATGCAGAGGTTTACCCTTGAGACTGCTTGCTTGTTACTTGCAAAAGAAAGTTTAAACACACCATTCACTATTTTAGAGGAAGGGGGTAAGGCAAGGTCTAGATCTTCTCCTAAACCGTCTCCTGCTCTTTGCTATTTTGAACTCGGTGTTTGCAGACATTTTCAACAGGTGCTAAACAAACCAGGTGGTCACAATCCACTGAAAACCGTGGATGTAGAGAGCCTAAGTCTTCTACGTCACAACTTAGTTTTCTAAATTTTCTGCCTGAATAACTGCACAGAGCATCCTTTAAAATAAACGTTTTGTTCAGTGTGTGAGAAGTTCTCAGGTTGGGAACCATAGCCCTGATAATGTAGCTTTTATAGTCAGTTTTCTGGTTACCTGCTTTGGTAGCTTTGGTCGCCAGAGTCTAGAGCCTGTCCAGGAGCTCGCTGGAATCCTAGAGCACATGCTGTTGCTGGCCCTCCTATTGCTTTGCATGACAAAAATCACAGACAAATCCATTCGAGAGTGAAGTAGTATGCAGACAGAGGTGTTGCTAGATACGGTTTTCCATACAGATGGAAAATAGGAGGAGAAAAAGAGGAAACACCTTTGGGCATTAAAAAAGCCAGGAACCTGAACGCACAGCCTGGACAAGCTCTAAATCTGGTTGAGAAGGAGCAGATGAAGCGAGGCTTGGTCCTGAAACCCGAGAACATCGTTCATGCTCCACTCCTCCATAAGAACAGAGGATTTTTTGCCATTGTTCGTGCCTGAGCAAAATTGCATCAATACCACCTGTCGCCATCAGGGTTTTTTTTCCTCCTCCAGAGGTGCAGAAACCACCTGCAAGACAGTCACATTTGCAGAGGTGTCGCTTTTTTCACTCCAGACTTCCCTGCACTTGAGTGTTAAGTGAGAGCAAAAGCATTTAAAGCACCGTTGCTATTCCTGAGTAGCATCTCACTCAGGAAAAATCATCTGTAGGTTTGATCAAGAACATTACCACGTGTAGGCAAGATTTTAATTGCATCCATTTAAACAAGGAGTAAGTCCTAACTTAATTGCCAGAAAACACTCTGTTCCATGTCTATATTTCAAAAAGCTGCGTGTGGATACAAATGTCAAAGATATGTCTAGAAACAATACAGGTCCATAAACAACCTATTCCAGATTCGATGGAAATGCCACCTTCTGTCACAAGTTTTGATCAGGGAAATATAGGAAGAAAATGGGTACACACAAGCATATGTTTTAGATTATTTTCTCATCATAGCCCCTTAACTAGAAGTTGACACATCTATTAGTGATAATTGACAATACAAATCAACACAGTTTTTTAAGCGTTGACAGAATCAAATTTCATCTCAGCTCAGAATTGAAAGTCCTGGGGGAAAAAAAGAAAAAAAAAAGAAAGGAATCAGATGCATTTCTAAACGTCACATAGGCACAGACCTTGTGAATGCATGTATTTCACTTAAACAGCAACTTATCTTTCTATTACCTAAATTTATAAGTGACTGACTTAAGCCCAGTCAAAATAAATCTCTCATAAAGGAAAAGGCAAATGTTGAGGGGGTTTTAAAAACCTATTTCAGGCAATCCACCATCTTGCGCAGACCAAAGACGCTGTCAAATGTGCAGTCTTGCCATTATAACGGCACCCGCAGTAGCGGTTTTGTGGGGACTCTAGCCTCCAGTCAGCTTCATCAGGGGCCCAACTTCAACGCCCCTGTGCCTGTAGCACGGGGAACAAACGAGAGGAGTTAGAGACGTGCACATGCCTGCAGGGCACTGATGTTCTTGGCACCACAGAGACGTGGTGGGATATCTCCGATGACTGTAGTGTTGGAATGGAAGGACGAAGGCTCTTCAGGAAGAACAGGCAGGGGAAACAAGGAGGGGTGTCACCCCCTATGTCAATGACCAGCTGGAGTGCATGGAGCTCCGCTTGGGGATGGATGAGGAGCCGACTGAGAGCCTATGGGGCAGGATTAAAGGGAGGACAGGGACAGGGACAGGTGATGTTACAGTGGGGGTCTGCTACAGGCCACCTGACAAGGCAGACCAAGTGGATGAGGCCCTCCATAGACAGATAGGAGTAGCCTCACATTCACAAGCCCTGATCCTCATGGGGGACATCAACCACCCCGATATCTGTTAGAGGGACAACACAGCAGGGCATAAGCAATCCAGGAGGTTCCTGGAATGCATCGATGACAACTTCCTTCTCCAAGTGACAGAGGAGCCAACAAGGAGAGGTGCTATGCTGGACCTTGTTCTCATCAACAAGGAGGGGCTGCTGGGGAATGCGAAGCTCAAGGGCAGCCTTGGCTGCAGTGACTATGAGATGGTGGAGTACAAGATCCTTAGGGCTGAAAGGAAGGCACACAGCAATCTCACTACCCTGGATTTCAGGATAGCAGACTTTGGCCTCTTCAGGGACCTGCATAGTAGAGTACCATGGGATAAAGCCCTGGAGAGAAGAGAGGCCCAAGAAACCTGGTTAATATTCAAGGGTCACTTCCTCCAAGATAAGAGCCTTGTATGCCAACTAAGAGGACGTCAGGCAAAAACTCCAGGAGGCCTGCATGAATGAACAAGGAGCTCTTGGACAAACCCAAACAGAAAAAGGAAGCCTACAGAGGGTGGAAGCAAGGACAGGTAGTCTGGGAGGAATACAGAGAGATTGTCCAAGCAGCCAGGGATCAGGTTAGGAAAGCTAAAGCCCTGATAGAATTAAATCTGACCAGGGATGTCAAGGGCAGCACAAAAAGCTTCTACGGGTACGTCAGTGATAAATGGAAGACTGGGGAAAAGGTGGATCCTCTCCAGAAGGAAATGGGAGACCTGGTTACCTGGGATATGGAGAAGGCTGAGGTACTCAATGACTTTTTGCCTCGATCTTCACTGGCAAGTGCTCTAGCCACACTGCCCAAGTCACAGAAGGCAAAGGCAGGTACTAGGAAAATGAAGAATGGCCCACAGTAGGAGAAGACCAGGTTCAAGACCATCTAAGGAACCTGAAGGTGCACAAGTCCATGGGACCTGATGAGATGCCTCCATGGGTCCTGAGGGAACTGGCAGACAAAGTTGCTAGGACTATTCATTATATTTGAGAAGTCGTGGCAGTCCAGTGGAATTCCAGCTGACTGGAAAAATAACTCCAATTTTTAAAAAAAGGGAAAAAAAGAAAACCCGAGGAACTACAGGCTGATCAGTCTCACCTCTGCCCAGAAAGGTCATGGAGCAGATCCTCCTGGACACTATGCTAAGGCATATGGAAAACAAGGAAGTGATGGTTGACAGCTAACATGGCTTCACTAAGGGCAAATCATGCCTGACAAATTCGGTGGCCTTCTACAACAGCGTTAGAGCATTGATGGATAAGGGGAAAGCAACTGACATCATCTGCCCGGACCTGAGCAAAGCATTTGACACTGTCCTACAACTTCCTTGTCTCTAAATTGTAGACATGGAATTGGAGAGACATGGAGAGATGATGAGGGGGCTGGAACATCTTTCTTATGAGGAAAGTCTGAGGGAGTTGGGTCTTTTTAGTCTGGAGAAGAGAAGGCTGAGGGGGGATTCTCATCAGTGCTTATAAATACTTAAAGGAAGGGGACCAGGAGGAGGGGGCCAGGCTTTTTTCAGTGGTGCCCAGTGATGGGACAAGAGGGAACAGGCACAAACTTGAACATCGGAAGTTCCGTCTAAACATGAGGAGGAACTTCTTTCCTTTGAGGGTGGCAGAGCACTGGCACAGGCTGTCCAGAGAGGTGGTGGAGTCTCCTTCTCTGGAGACATTCCCAACTCGCCTGGATGCCATCCTGTGCAACCTTCTGTAGGTGGAGCTGCTCTGGCAGGGGAGTTGGACCAGATGATCTCCAGAGGTCCCTTCCAACCCCTAAGATTCTATGATTTGACGGATGGACCGCTCAGTGGATAAGGAATTGGCTGGATGGCCACAATCCAAGAGTTGTGGTCAATGGGTCAAGGTCCAAGTGGCAACCAGTGACAAGTGACATTCCTCAGGGGTCGGTACTGGGACTGGTGCTTTTTAACATCTCTGGTGGTGACATGAACAGTGGGGTGGAGTACACCCTCAGCAAGTTTGCCAATGACACCAAGCTGTGTGGTGCAGTCAACACGCTGGAGGATGCCATCCAGAGGGATCTTACCAGGATTGAGAGATGAGTTCGTGCCAACCTCATGAAGTGCAACAAGACCAGGTGCAAGATCCTGCTTATGGGCTGTGGGAATCCCAAGCACAAATACAGGCTGGGCAGAGAATGGCTGGAGAGCAGCCGTGATGAAAGGGACTTGGGGGTGTTGGTAGATGAGAAGCTCAACATGACCCAACAATGTGCACTCATATCCTGGGCTGCATCAAAAGCAGCATGGCCAGCAGGGTGAGGGAGGGGATTCTGGCTCTCTAATCTGCTCTGGAGATACCACCACCTGCAGTGCTGCATCCAGCTCTGGGAACCCCCACATCGTAAAGACATGGACCTGTTACAGGAGGTCTAGAAGAGGCCACAAAGATGGTAAGAGGGCTGGAGCCCCTCTGCTGTGAGGACAGGCTGAGGGGATGTTCAGCCTGGAGAAGAGAAGGCTCCAGGGAGACCTTATAGTAGCCTTCCAGTACCCCCCCCCCTTCCATAGGGGGCCTACAGGAAAGCTGGGGAGGGCCTGATGTGACAGGACAAGGGGTGATGGCTTTAAACTAAAAGAGGTTAGACTTAGGTTAGATATAAGGAAGAAGTTCTGTACTATGAGGGTGGTGAGACCCTGTCCCAGGTTGCCCAGAGAAGCTGTGGCTGCCCCATCCCTGGAGGTGTTCAAGGCCAGGTTGGACGGGGCTTGGAGCAACCTGGTATAAGTGTCCCTGCACATGGCAGGGAGGTTGGAACTAGATGATCTTTAAGGTCCCTTCCAATCCACACTATTCTATGATAAACGTACCAGGCAGACAAAATAACTAATATCAGCATAAGCTGTACAGACAGAAGCATGCAGTAGGCTGTGGTAGACAAGGGATTAGTAAAAGTGCTGTTCAGTCTTTTTTTAATTAGCACATTATTGTACAAGCTAGGAAAGGTTTTCAAACACTGCAGCGGTCAGCTGGATTAAGTTAAGCTGCGCAACTCATCCACATTCCTAAATGGGATTTCTGTATAGTCATGTTTGAAAAACAGAGGCACGGTGTTTTTCATAGTTTTCTGATTCTTAGTACACAGTGGGGAAAAAAAACCAAACAAAACAACCAAAAAAGTGAGATTCTAGGCATATTGTGACATTGCTTAGAGAAAAGTTATAAAGTTGTTGTTGCCTCCAACATCCTGAAGTTCAGTTGCTGGCCTTAAATTGGAGTTAAGTTCCATCAATCTGGCAGTAAAGATATGATTTGATTCACTGAATTATTGAAGAACCAAAAAGTCCAAAGTAATACTTGGTTCCTTGATCTTACTTTCAAATGCTAATGTAGAATCACAGAATCACCTAGATTGGAAGGAACCTTTAAGATCATCAAGTCCAGTCCACTGCCAAGTCCACCACTAACCCATGTCCCTCAGCACCACATCTCCCTGTCTTTAAAATACCTTCAGGGATGACGACTCCACCACTGCCCTGGGCAGCCTCTTCCAGTGCCTGACAACCCTTTCCATGAAGACATTTTTCCTAATATCCAATCTAAACCTCCCCTGGCACAACTTGAGACCATTTCCTCTTGTCCTATTGACTGTTACCTGGGAGAAGAGACCGACCCCCCCTGGCTACACCCTCCTTTCAGGGAGTTGCAGGGAGCGAGAAGGTCTCCCCTCAGCCTCCTCTTCAGCCTGAACAAGTCCAGTTTCCTCAGCCGCTCCTCACAGGGCTTGTGCTCCAGACCCCTCACCAGCTCCGTTGCCCTACTCTGGACAGAATCCAGCCCTCAATGTCTGTCTTGGAGTGAGGGGCCCAAAACTGAACACAGGATTCGAGGTGGAGCCTCACCAGTGCCGAGTCCAGAGGGACAATCACTGCCCCAGTCCTGCTGGCCACACTATGTCTGATAAAAGCCAGGATGCTGGTGGCCTTTTTGGCCACCTGGGCACACTGCTGGCTCATGTTCAGCCAGCTGTTAACCAACACCCCGAGGTCTTTTTCCACCAGGCAGCTTTCCAGCTACTCTTCCCCAGTCCTGTAGTGCTGCCTGGGATTGTTGTGACCCAAGTGCAGGACCTGGCCCTTGGTCATGTTGAACTTCATACCATTGGCCTTGGCCCATAAATCCAGCCTGTCCAGATCCCTCCGCAGAGCCATCTCCGAAACAAGCTGGAAATACCCTTCCTTCACAAACTGAGAAAGACTATTCAATCAATAAAGATCAGTATATCTGGAAGGCTGACAGGCATTCATTTAAAAGCAAATGCCTTAAGCTTACTGATGACAGCAAATTCTCAGTGAGGATCAGAGCCATTCAACAAATTACAAAGGAGCTGGTTTGGGTAACTCGGGGAACAGCTTCATTAGTCACACATTTTGATAGACTGCAGTGCTTTGTCAGTCACTGTCATGGAGAATCAAAAAAAGACTTTTAAGTCTCCCTGCATGAATGCAGATAGCATCATACTATCTCAAGTAGGCAGTAATATAGACCTTTTGCTTCACACAATGACTTAACTGGTCCTGGGAGCAAATAATGCTGCCACTACGAGGCTGTTGGTGCCCGTGGAAAGCAAGGAAAGATTATATCAGTTCTTTCTGATGGGGCTGCACAACTGTTGTGCCAGTTCCTGGGCCTAAATCCTTCCTCACATTGCTTGTTGGCCTTTAGAAACATGGAGCCAGAAGGAAACACTTGGGCTCTGAGGTGTTGATGGCATTGAGGCCACTTTGAAAGGCCTTGCAGAAGAGGAAGCAGCACATTGCTTTCAGGGTTTTGTATCTCAACTTGGCCTTGCCTCTCTGTACAATACAAAAAAAATGGCCTCAGGCTGGACCTGGTGGGACCCTCAGCCCCCAGTTAGATGTCCAGTCTCCCCACACAGTGCACAAGCAGAGCAGGAGCCTTGCAACCCAGCCAACATGATATGACCAGAAGGCAGCAGCTCTGTCCACCACAAACACAGAGCCAGGCTACTCAGGCAGTGGGAAAGCCAATGGTCTCCATTTTGTTTCTTCCTCCAGAGCACAGAGTTGAACTTTCATCACCCATTTCTTCAGTGCACACCTTAGTAATGGGGCAAAGTGGGCAGCAGGGTATTCTGTGGCTTCCTTTGGAGCTACTCTAGATTGCATAAAACGCTGAAACCATCCAAGCAGACGAGGTTGTTCTCAGATCTCCAGGGAAAATGCTTTTACCACCATCCATCTCTCTCAGTCCCTCTGGCTCAGCAAGTGCCAAGACCCTCTGTGGTTGTGTATGTACCTGCGGCAGAAATCTGGGTGGCATGGGAAAGTTCACTGGTGGAAACTTGGGCAGGGCTGAAGCAAGTTTTGAAGGATCTTGGGACTGCTGATGTTTCATTTTGCCCCAGGCTATGAGAAGGTATTAAGTGCCCAATTCCCATTAATTCCAGACACTTGAACATTGTTGGTAACTCAGGCCTTTGCTTCTGTGCTTTTTCTCTAACGCCTCTTCTGTCTGCAGGAGTTACGAATGTGCTGGGAGAGAACCCGTTCCTAAGCACATGTGTAGGTTGTGCTTATCACTGCAGGACCGGCCGGTGGTGTACACTCCGTGTAACAGATACACCTATGTGGTCGGCCTTCCTTTAGAACGAACTCTGACCAATGGGCAGTTGTTTAAACAAAAAAAAAAAAAAAAGGAAGCAATTGTTTTTTGAGTTATGCAAGAATTCAGATGGATCTGAGGGGGAGAAGGTGCTGAAAATGTGAAAAATAGCTTTGTAGAACAGCCAGATGATTCAGCTATGCAGTGAAACAGGATAAATGTGTCTCAGATGAAGATCAGACGTGGCTTTCTTTACCAACAATAATATTTTTAGATTGTTAGCTGCATGGAATTGCCTTATGAGCCCTAATTTCAGGCCAACCTGTCTTCAAGATACTCAAAAAATTAAAAAATGTGTTGGTCCCAGAACGCTGCTTGTGTTTCTTAGAAGCAGCATGAAAAGAAACGCACAAAGAAGATTGTTTACAGCCTGAGCATGCAGGGCATAGCTATGGTTAAAATCTGGCATAAGAGAAGTAACACTTGATTTGATCCAGACATAGCCAAGTTGCTAAACCTAGTGCTTTAACAATATGCTAGTCTTTGGGAACTGGCAGCGGTTTCCTTGCCTGTTATCACCAGAGAGATAAAAGTCTACAGGAGCTAAAACTCTGGGGATTAATACATGAGCCGATACTTTTGCCTGAAAGCAAAGAAAGATTTCCCAGCACGCTCTCCATAAGGACAACCATGGTTGCATTCGCTTTTGCTAAGTGCACATCTGGCAGAACCGAATTTCAGCACCAAACACACCTGGGGAGTAGTCGAGCTTTCTCGCATGGAGTATTCAGGCTACGCGAGCACATGTGCAATGGGCTTGACCTGGGAGGTAATGGATCTCCAATCCATTGGCTGGTGGGCCACTCCTACAGCTGTAATCACCTCATCCCCGTAGCACGAATTGTAGGTGCAATCGGTGGAGGAGGGAACGCCAAAGGCAACCTCATGTCTCCCTCCCTCTCTCATCCTTACGTGCTCTCACAGCAGAAGGTTCTGGGCTGTCACCTCAGTGACTGGTGGTTTTACAGAAGAGAAAGGCAGAAACTAAGGCTTGATGTTTGAAGGCAACCTAAATCCGTATCGAGCAAGCATCAATGCTCCCTCTCCCTCACCTATACTATGTAGTATGTATGTATGTCCAGAACGAGCCCCATTTAACTGCAGAAGCTGACGTCCCTTCCAGCAAGGAACATTACAAGTAAGCGTGGCTCTGCCTGGCGCTTCTCTCTTCACTCTCTGCAGATGAGGGACATCTGCCTAATACAGTTGCTGAGAAAATATTCTGTATTACAGCAATAAGCCAAACAGAAAACAGATTACCCGTCACAAAGAAAAATCATTAAGAAAGGCACAAATGAGACCACTCAAAAAAAAAAAAACAACCCACCACAAAAATACCCAAACCCAAACAACCACAAACTGAAAAAAAAAGGAGGTCCATTCCCTGTGGGAAACGGACCAGAGGAGTAGGCAACCTTTTTAGTGGCTATGGGCTAAGGTTTTAGATATCGCAGGATTTCTCACCACCCATCTAATGCTTTTTGTCTTTGAACTACAAATACAAAACTAAATATCCAGCTCTGTCTGGATTTGAACGTAAGGATGCAGGTCCAGAAATGAAACCAATTAGGTGGAAAAGGGAAGCAGGCACCCCTTTCCCTGCATCTGTCAGTAGCAGCACAATCTTCACAGTGCAATCGTCTGGAAAACCCCGGACTCCCAAAGAGTAGTTTGAGGTTTCCCACAAGTGTTTCTTTCATGGTAAAAAAGGCCATGAAATTCTTAACAAGTAAGCGTCTGCCTTGGTATTGAATATTTTTGTTTATTTTGAGCCAAGCGAGAAAGAAAACAGAAATCAGGAGCCCAGGTTTCAGGAGAGAAAAAGATACTTTTTCTCTGAACACCCTGATCTTGATCTATAATCATCTGAAGGCACAGACAAAGCAGCTGAAACATGCCTGGAGATTTATGAAGCTTTGACTCACACCCAAGCGCTTTGTTGCACACCACACTAGCACTCCCATTTTGCTGCTTTTTCCACTCGACACAATAGATTTGTGTCAGCTTTCAGCTGGGTGTTAGCATAAGAATTTGAGCATCAGGAAGACTTATCCATCCCTATCTACGTCTTCAAAATGATCGAGCTTTTTAATTTTAATTACTAAAATCTGCGGTAAGAGGCTCTGAGGTTTGCCCTGCTCCAAAGCAGCATGCTCTGCAGCCTCCGGACTCTGTAAGCACCCTTGGGAACATATTTCATTTTTGCTGAGTTCCCAAGTTATGGTGCAACAGTCCCAACCAAGGCTGGACTGAAGCCTTGCAGAAAGAGGGTGTTTGTTTGCAATGCTCTGAAAGGAATTGGCCCAGGAAGTTGGTTTGAAGCATCCCGGGGTGAAGGCAGCAAATTCTGTCCCAAATTCTGACTTAGTGGAGAGTCTGTCTGTGATGAAACCTTTTCTCCCAAAAAAACCCTTAGGGGACACAGCCTGGCTTTCAGGAATTCCAGCAGGTGTGTCTGCATGGAAATTTTTGGTAGCTAAGAGGTTAACAATGCTGATGACTGCTTATCTTCTGTTTGAACCATGGGGCAGGGAGAGTCAACAAGCCATTGTGAAAAATAGCTGAAGGAAGGAGTCTTGGTCCTGTTTTGGCTCAAAGTCGCAGGATCAAAGCATATAAACATATCAAAGCAGATATACTGCTTCAGCACAGAATCTTGAAGGCCACAGTGCCCAGAGTGAGACTTTTTGCTTAATTATCCACGAAATGACTATTAAAGTTGACACCCCAAAGTATGATGATGAGCAAAAAGAAGAACGTGCTCAACATATATGAGTGTAGCACCCAACTCTCCACCCAAATCATGCTAAAACATCACGCCCGGGAGGGAATCAGGTAAGGTTAGGATATAAGGGGCAATACGGAGGGTACCTGGATATACACACTTATGTCCTCACACCTGCACATCTATACACATGCAGATGATGGAGAGATCTCTCCAAGAAAGAAGAAACTTGAGGCCTAGAAGAGACAGTCGGTGAACTGGGCTCCTCTTCCTCTACCAAGACAGGAACACCTTCTTAGTAAGCATTGCACCTTCACCTCTTGGTGAAAGAACTCCCAGGATAGCATTTAATCATTTCATTTAATCGTTTACTCAGTTGTTCATTTATTCATTTATGTTGCTGGCATTATTGTAGTACATTAACGCTATTGCAGCTAGTGCATTTATCAATGGCAATTCTGAATCTGTTATACCCATCGCTTCAATAAATCATTTTACCTTTTCAACTGTGCTAACTGTCTCAGTGAAAGTCCTTTCTGGGGGCCCTGAAACAGGCAAACGTTAAACTGGTTCAGCGAAGGCCTTTAGCAGGGCTCTGAAAAAGGACGTCATTTATCTTTACAGCTTTGCAATGCTGTCCCAGTGAAGGCCTTCAGCAGGGTCTGACACAGGCAACCACGGAATGTCTTAGAGCCCTCGGCTCTGAAACAGAAACAAAACTAACACCCTTTTAACGCGACAGTCTATATTACTGTTTTAGCCATTTGCTCCCTGACCCGTGAACAGCAGCACTGGAGAAGGAATAAAATCCCTTTCCACATATCTCTTTTCCCCAAAAAGCTTACCTAGAGTTGGGAACCCGATACGTGAAAGCATCTTGGACCATTTCCCTTCATTTCCATTGCGTTTCAGAACATATGTTCCACAGCTTTGCTGCTAGTGGTTTTGTGGCTATTGTTCTGCCCTTGATTACACATTGCTCCCAAACCACAGGCTGGAGAGCTCAGGGATCCTAATATTCAACACTTCCCTGCTGTTTGCAGACATTCCCTTTGAGCCTCCAACACGGGATGAATCTGGACCCCCCCTTCAGGAGACAATGCGGATGATTTCCTAAGCTTGGTAGCCGTCGCTGCCACAGTTCGAGTGGACAAGGTTAACACAGATTTGTGCTGTAACTCAAGGGCACAGACACAGAAGATAAGAAGAGAACACAGCAGAGCGAGAGCTCAGCGGGGAGATGTTTTGAAAGCGATATCTGAGAGGGACAGAAGCTCCTGGTGTCTGTTCTGTATGGAGGAGCTGAGAATCCCTGGCTGAAAGATTTCATCAACAAATTGACTCAAGTCTCTTGCCTCTTGCTGTAAACAGTCTGCTGTCCCAAAGTTACTTAATTTTGTTGCTAGGAGGGGGGGAAATTCAGTTCACTGTCTATTGTTATCACTCCTTTATTCTAGAAGAAATAGACAGTCCTCTGTTCCATGACCAAATTTATGACTTCTATTATTGCCGGAGCAGTGAATAAACCAAACCACAGTAAATGGTAAGGAATAGTAACCAATGACAAGGATAAATACATACAAAAGTCATGTTTAGCTCATCAGATCACTGGTAGCTTCTGAGAAGGGTATTTCTTTTGTCTCTGACTCTTGCCTTTCCCTTGCACATCTCTCTCCTTTAAACACAGTCTGGAACTCTCCCACACTTGCAGAGATGAACAAGCATGTGGTGGGTTGACCCTGGCCGGAGGTCAGATGCCCACCAAGCTCCTTGGAAATGCCCAAGTCTGCATCCATGCACAGCGGCCCACGGGGTAATTAATTAGATTGATTCTGTCATGTTCATGGCTTTTTCACAATGTGATCTCTGCGAACACGTAGGAAGACATATTCGCCTGTGCCAGCCTCATAAAGTTCAACAAGGACCAGTGCAAGGTCCTGCACATGGGTCGGGGCAATCCCAAGCACAAATACAGGCTGGGCAGGGAATGGCTGGAGAGCAGCCCTGAGGAGAGGGACTCAGAGGTGTTGGTGGATGAGAAGATCCACAAGAGCCGGCACCGTGCGCTGGCAGCCCAGAACCCCCCCACGCCCTGGGCTGCATCCCCACAGTGTGGGCAGCAGGGCCAGGGAGGGGATTCTGCCCCTCTGCTCCGCTCGGGGAGACCCCACCTGGAATACTGGGTCCAGCTCTGGGGGTCCCAACAGCAGAAGGACACGGAGCTGTTGGAGCAGAGCCAGAGGAGGCCACGGAGATGATCAGGGGGCTGGAGCCCCTCTGCTGGGAGGACAGGCTGGGAGAGTTGGGATTGTTCAGCCTGGAGAAGAGAAGGCTCCGGGGAGACCATAGAACCCCTTCCAGTCCATAAAGGGACCTACAGGAAAAATGGGGAGGGACTCCTGATCAGCGATTGGAGTGACAAGATAAGGAGTAATGGTTTTAAACTGAAAGAGATTAGACTTAGATTAGATATAAACAGAAAAATTCTCTACACTGAGGGTGGTGAGACCCTGTCCCAGGTTGCCCAGAGAAGCTGTGGCTGCCCCATCCCTGGAGGTTCAAGGCCAGGTTGGATGGGGCTTGGAGCAACCTGGTCTGGTGGGAGGTGTCCCTGCCCGGGGCAGGGGGGTGGGACTGGATGATCTTTAAGTTCCCTTCCAACCTAAACCAGTCTGTGATTCTGTGATGACAATTCCTGCCCTGAAAGAAGCAGGAGCAAAGCTGTAGAGTCATTCCAACCATTTTCTCTTTGGGGATGCATTCTCCGCTCTCAGCCACGTGTTTCGTTCAGGTCCGATCCACAAGCATAAATCCTCGCGCATGGCAGTTGCTTTGAACCTGAAGCGACGGGTTGGTCATAGGGCATCGGCCAGAGCTCAAATTAACACAGCTTCTCAGAAGCCGAGACAGGCGTTCTGCTAACACAGTCCTCGGCAGTCCCCAGGGCTCTGAGCGCAGCTAATTCAGTCTCTGCTCAGTCCAGGTACCGTCCTGCCATCTGCCTGCTCCACCTGAACTGACATTAAAAGGAAAAGAGTTCAGATGATTGCTGGGGTTTTGTAATACATGGTGAAGTTAAGAAAATCCAGATCAAGGGTTATATTCTTTCTGAACGGGCAACATCAGAAAGATTCCTCCTGGAGAATCTAGAACAAAGTCTTCTAACATCACGAAATAAAAATCTGCTTTTACAAAGCGAGTTGAAGGCGTCTTGTTGCAAGAAACCTGAACTTGAAATGAAAGTAGAAACAACATCCTGATCACATACTTCCTTGGAGAACTTTAACTTGCAGGAAACAGGCAAGCAGGAAACAAACACTTTCTACAATTTAAACGGATAGCACGTTTTCTTAAAAACGTAGGTCCTTCCTTGGCACCAATATTAATTCTTAAACCTCAGCATGAAAAATTGCAGCTCAATGTAGTTTTACAGATCTGAGAATTCCCAGCAAGCGGCACTCATCATGTAGTAATGAAATCAATACCCAATTTTTTTTTCGAAGGAACATTTTTCACTTCCTTTTGTTATCATCTTCGGCCCCACAAAATAACTTCTTGCTATGTCTTTAGCACATACATTATGCAATTTTAATGAGGTTTACGTGCAACTCAGAGAGAGCACTTACAGAAAAAAGACAGACATAAGGGTTTAAGGAAAATTGGCAATACTCTCAGCCAGTACACTTCCCATATTCTGAAACTACTAACACTTAGCAGAGACTTGGCCTATTTCCAGCATGGTATTTCCTCCAGTAATAGGTCATATCAGTACAACACTCCCCATTGTATGTTTTCTTACAAATGGGTCAATTTAAACAGAGCACCTGCAATAACCAGTTCTTTTGGTGGTCTGTAACAACCATCGCACCAGTCAACCACAACGATCAATAACCATCCATGTAATCCTTGGCCGCTAATGGAGCATAACCTACTTCTGCCTCAAAATTTTACCTTTTTGATTGCTTTATCATTTCTGTGTTGCGATATATAGGCATTTCAGAGGGTGCTTTTGTGAATAGCAAAGACATGCGTTTAAACTGGGAAACATGTGAGTAATTTAGGGTACGGTAGCAAGTTGCCACATCTGCTCAGCAACTAGTGGTTGTAGTCTAGTGAACTGTGGTCAGTTCACTAGACCACATCCACTCAGTTGCAGTAACTCTATGTTTAAAGGTTTAGCCAGGGGTAAGTGCAAAGCGATGCATGTTAGCTGAATGCTCTTCAATAGGGGAGGAAGAAAGGCAGCATCCGTCATGGGTAAAGAGTGTGCAGATGGTGGGCGCTGTGACTCGGTGACACACAGTTTGGGGTAGCCCACTGGCCAGAGTGAACTGCTTCAATTAATGCTGCAGGGAAAAAAAAGGCCGGAGAGGGGGAAACAAAAAAAAAAAGGATGCTTGTTGTTGTTAGAGTCTTTCCAACTCTCTACACCTCTATGTTTTTTGGGGTTTTTGTTTTTTGGGGGTTTTTTTTAAGACTTTCTCTCATTCATTAGCATGTGCCTCAGTTATTAGATACGGCAAATGCTTTCATTCCCTGCAGCATTTGACCCAGGTCCCCTTTAAATACAACAGAATGTAATATTTTAAATCTAAATAGGCACCTTGTCATTTCAGGAGGTTATTCTTGGAAGAAATATAGTTTGGGAAACCCCATTCTCCTTGGCAGTTTTGTCTATATATCCGTTTACTTAGGAACCGATCCACTCCGAGCTGGCAGGTTTACAGACTCTCCTCCCCTGATACTGGTCTTTCAGGAAAGCAACTGGCAGCTAGCTCAAATTCTGCAGGTGGCACTGTCTCCTGCTTCTGTCAGTTGTTCCGGCAGTTGTTTTCCTGCAGGCTTTTCCAAGTATAAGAGACAAATTTTTTGCTCTTATGGAAATCCATAGTAACCTCACCAGTAACAGAGAGCGTTGCTACTTTGCTCTTTATGAGTCCTATATCTCTGGAGAAAACACGGAAGCAATATTTTTCTTTCAGTTTACAATACTGCCTGACACAGGGTCTGCCACTCTTTAAGGTGTTTAAAGCCTAAGAAGGCAGTTGCTCACCATGCATTCGCAGGCAGAGATGTGCCTCCTCACAGGTACAAATCACTTGGTTTATCCAGACCTGTGGCTTTTTCTCAGCTTAGCCCTCAGAGACAGAGCATGATCCCTTTTACTGCATTTTCTAGTGCTCCTTTATCTTGTACTCACTATCCAACAGCATTTCTCTGTTTTAACAATTCAACTCGAAACCAAACTGCACCTTCACAAATACAGAAAAAAGGAGAAAAAGGGCAAGAAGCTGCTACTATAAACTTAACAAAGATTTACAAGTACCTCGTTCAGGTTTGTTTTGAGACAAAACTCATGTTGTCTTCCTGTGATGCTGTGGCAGCAACTAAACATGCTCTGCTATATCTTTATATTGTACTTCACCAGATTCTTGCAAAAAGCCCAGGATGTTACGCACTGAAAGGACACTTTTCCCAAGTGGTTACAGAAACACAAACCACTGCAGAGCTGTGTCTTCTATGGAAATTGTGCAGAAATAATGTTCAGGCTTCAGTATATATATTGCCAAATCTCTTTGTTGGAAACCATAGATGTTGTCATTTAATAGCCGTTTAATCTTTCTTCTTATTTTATATTTCCATCCTTGTGGTGGGTTGACCCCGGCTGGATGCCAGGTGACCACTAAAGCCACTCTACCACTCGTCTCCTCAACCAGGCAGTGGGAGAAAAAATACAACAAAAGGCTCATGGGTCGAGATAAGGACAGGGAGATCACTCAGCAACTACCATCACAGGCATAACAGACTTGATTTGGGAAATTAGTTTAATTTACTACCAATCAAATCAGAGTAGGGTAATGACAACTAAAACCAAACCCTAAAACACCTTCCCCTCAACTCTTCCTTCTTCCCAATTTTCTCTCCCTCCTCCCCGCAGTGGCACAGGGGGATGGGGAATGGGCGTTGTGGTCAGTTCATCACATGTTGTCTTAGTGTGATGAGGAAGGATGCTCCTTCCTCCTCAGGGAGAGGACTCCTCACACTCTTCCCCTGCTCCAGCGTGGGGTCCTTCCCACAGGATAAAGTCCTCTCCAAACTTCTCCAATGTGAGTCCTTCCCACGGGCTGCAGTTCTGCATGAACTGCTCCAGCGTGGGTCCTTTCCATGGGGTGGAGTCCTTCAGGAACAGACTGCTCCAGCATGGGTCCGCCATGGTGTCACAAGTCCTGCCAGCAAACCTGCTCCAGTGCGGACTCCTCTCTCCAAGGATCCACACCTCCTCCCAGGATCCTGCTCCTGTCTGGGCTCTCCATGGGCTGCAGCTTACTTTGGGCATCCACCTGCCCAAACCTCCATGGACCTCCGTGGGCTGCAGGGGGACAGCCTGCCTCACCATGGTCTTCGCCACGGGCTGCAGAGGAATCCCTGCTCCAGTGCCTGGAGCACATCCTCCCCTCCTTCTTCACTGCCCTGGGTGTCTGCAGGGCTGTTTCACACATTTTCTCACTCCTCTCTCCGGCTGCTGTCATGCAAGTTTTTTCCCCTTCTTAAATATGTTATCCCAGAGGCGCTACCACCCTCGCTGATGGGCTCAGCCTTGACCAGCGGCGGGTCCATCTTGGAGCCAGCTGGTATTGGGTCCGTCTACATGGGGGAAGCTTCTAGCAGCTTCTCGCAGAAGCCACTCCTGTAGCTCCCCTGCTACCAAAACCTTGCCAGGCAAACCCAGTACAATCCTCGACACCAATTTCCTCCGTTTTGATTTTTACCAAGGGGCAGTTAAGACAGCAAACCAAACAATAGCAATACTTCTCCCAGAAACGCACCCGAGTGCAGAACAATACCTTTCAACACCCACTAAACAAAGCGACTGTTGCAGGGTGTCATCTTTAACCTCAAAGCAAAACAAAACCAAAGCTCGAGAGGGACTGATCTCTCAATCTCTCCTTTCCCAGGAGGCCTCTGCTCTGTGGGATAGAAAAGGGAGAAGGGAGGGAACAAAAAGCAACTTTTTCTGATTTAAGGGATGTTGTGATTTACCCACTTTATAAATGAGCTAGGAGCAGTTGCAGCCTCACAGATTAGCCACAACAGTTCACAGCTGAGTTAGTCATCATGAGCCGTCTCATCCACGGAGGCCACCATCCCAGTCTCTTGCCCGGCCACAGGGCAGCAAACCCAGCAACCAGCAGTGTTTGCGCTTCCCAAAGGTAAACAGACAAAACCACTTCACTCTCAGGGGCCTGTGCAGAGTTTAAGCTCAGACGGGGAGAGACAAAACAGACTGGGAAGCAGCACTCACCTTTTTGCCCCGTGGGCAATATTTCTCAGGCTGATGTGGAGACCTCTCCCAGGCAGAACACGTCCCCTGCAAGAAAAACCATCTTATTTATCATAGGATCTCTGCTGTCATGAGCATTTAAGGTGGCAAAATTAAACATGACTTTTAGAACTTGTTCCTTTTTATTATTCCAGTAGAGCCCAATAAAGTCTGTATCTTCATAGACGGGACGACTACGGTTCATCAGAAAAATGTTCAGTAACTGTCATCTGCCTTTGAGAATCCCATACTTTGCCCTAGCTTTAGGAGGTTTCTTCTTTATCCCCCAGCAGAGCAGAAAATCTTGCAGTTGGTTTGGCACTAGGGAAAATGGGAACCTTTCTTGTGATGACAGGGAATTGCATGACACTTTGATGCTACAGGGGCTTGAAAATATTTTCCAGGCTCCGTTGGCTACTTATTTTATTTTCCTGCCACATCTCTCACACCAAATCTTAGCTTAGAGCTTATTTCATTAGTTAGCATTCTTTACATTCATGTACTCACATACAGGTACATATACGTACAGCTACGGTGAAATACATGTCATTTACTATTGGGTAAACAGGCTTGGTCTTTGACCCAAGGAACGTGTTCTGTCTTGCCTATATAGTTTGTCTTGAGGAAATTGCATGACCATAACACAGTGCCTCGTCAGAGCTATGCTCTGCTAATTGATACAGATCCTCTCATTTTGTGCTGGGAATAGCCACAATATGTGCCACAATAGCTCGGCCACGAGACACCAAAACATCCATTCCTTGTAACCACAAACTGTCCTGTGCCTCTGGCAGAACTGTTTCTCCACTGAAGGCATGCCTTGGCCCATAATTTCTCTGCATAAGGCACATCACATCAATTTTAGTTAGTTCAGCTTTACTGTTGCAATGGCTCTAGCACAACTATGTGACGGGAGGGAACTGTTGTCCCCGGGTAAAACACCAGAACCCCCTTCCAGCAGGCTGAGGCACCTTGGGGTGCACCACTCACTGAAACTGTCTTTTGTCTTGTGTGACAGTATCTGCTAGACCTTTTCAGGTCCCACAATTCTTCACAGTAGACTCTACCAAGAACATACAATGTGGTGGAGCAAAATTCCCCTCTAATCTCTATCTGCCTTTACCTTTGATCATGAGATTGCTTTAAATTTAGGAACTAGTCTAAGGGACTATTTATATATACTAAACCAACAGCTCAAACTGCGCGTGAACTGACCTGTAGAAACCCACAGAAACAGAAAGCCTCCCACTACCTTTAGGGTCTTTAGATCAGATCGTGAAACCAATTCTGCTGGATCATGCTGCATCTGAGACTGTCAGATGTACTCATGGTCTCACAGTCCTTCTCATCGATGACCATCTCAGGCATCTGCAGAGTAATGGCATTTCCCATGTCCTGCACCTGGACTCACAGATTTAGGTAAGTCAACAGAACCGGACAGGCATTTCTGGGCTGGGATGACAAGACTGCGCTAAAAGCAGTACAACACATCCCAGCAGCCACAAGCTCTGCCCTGGGAGCTACATTCATACACCTCAAGCTGCCAAACCACATGGCTAGTACATCGTCCTGGCAGTAAACTAACCTTACCAAAGTTATTTATTCATTAAAGAACAGCTGAGTTTTGCAAAAGCCTGTGATTGAGGCATTGGGCAGGGATTCCTGAAATAAACTTTGCTGTTGACTCTCTCTCTAGGACACTGTCCAAATGGGTTAGGATTAGGTCCACAGCAGCCTTGAGGAAACACCTTGCAGCTTACTGGAAATCAAAACCCCAAGCCATAGAATCACAGAATGGTCTGGGTTGGAAGGGATCTTACAGGCAAGCCAGTCCAGTCCCCCTGCCCTGGGCAGGGACACCTCCCACCGGACCAGGTTGCTCCAAGCCCCATCCAACCCCCTTGAACACCCCCAGGGATAGGGCAGCCACAGCTTCTCTGGGCAGCCTGGGCGAGGGGCTCACCACCCTCAGTGAAAATTTCTTCCCTATATCTGTTCTACATCTCCCCTCTTCCAGCTCGCATCACACATCTGTGGTGCCCAGTGTAGCCAAAGGGGCCAGAGCTTCAGAACCTGAACAAGGATTGTGGGAGCAGCATGCTTAGAGGGAGCAACAAAGTGATCAGGGAAAGAAAAATGTGCTTTTCCAAATGTCTCCTCCAAATTGCTGCTTGGTTGACCCATAAGTGAGTTCTAACACGTTGCTGCTGTATTTCAGACAGAAGGAGGCGAGCCCAAATGCAATGTTAGCAACTGCACTACCATTCCCCACGAGCACACCAAAGAGAGTCCTAGCTTGTCCTTCATAGTTCTGCTAAACACCTGCCCGTGTTAGGACATGAGTCTGTACAGCTTGGAGTAAAAGGCATCGCATGTCAAACCTGCCATGGGAACACTGCAGATGCAACGCTGCCAAGTCGTGCAGCATCCGCAGCCCCTACCCTTCACCACCATGGAAATTTGAGTTGCTTATCTTCAAGATCAACAGACAAAACATGCATAAAATGAGTGGGGTGGCACCAAAAGCCTTTGGAAGTCCCTTCCTTTTCAGTCCAGTTGTGTGGATCTCTTGGTAAGGCTGGGAAAAGGTGCCTGTCAATGACAGTGCTGGTCTTTGCTGTGCAGGCTCAGCAGTCCCAAGAGGTGGCTCAGTTCAGGAGAAATACTGTTTGTTTGCTCTTAAAGGAGTTTTTCTAGATGCATCTAGGTGATGCCTTCCTCAGACATTTTTCACATTCCTTGTTTTTTTGACTTATGTTCCTTCATTTTTATCTTTTTGCTTCATGGTTTGTACTTTGAACATTCTTGCTCCTCCATAGCTTTTGCAGAATTTAAAATTATACAAATGTGTTAATAATAATAATAATAAATAATAATAAATAATAATAATACTGTGCCTGACACTCCAAGCCAAAAACAAGTTCGCCACCTTGAGATTTTTCCATTCAGGAAACTCAAAAAGTTTCTAATTGTCCATCAAAGCGGAAAGAAACAAACGTGAATCAAGTGCAATGTACATTCCCCTCCCAATATGTAAATAGAATAGTATCATTGATCACAAATATTCCAACAAAAAGCAACTGCCCATCCCACAGTTTGATATACCATTAGGAGCTATAAAGTTTGGGTGTCTTCTCTGTAACAATCACAGGAAACTCTTGAGTTTCTGGACAATTTTTTCTTTTATGATCAAAAGTATACTTAAATAATTCTTTTGGATTTGAAGAAACATTTCATTTTTGTAATGAACAATTTCAAAAGCAAATGGTTCTTCAGACTGTGAGATCTTTTCTTCTAACAGACAGACTTTATAAGGGTATGAAAAAGTCTGCATGAGGTTTCTATAACAATGAAAGAATTCTGACTTATTGACAGAATGGTCCCCAATAGGAAACTTGATTTTCAAGTTGAGCCAAAGCTAAACAGTTTCAATTTTCATTCCTCCTTTAATTGCGTTTTATTCTCTGTAATTTCAACCATGCTATTTCCTTCAATGCAATCCTAAACAAAGCTTTATTTATTAAGACTTCACGGAAATGGAGCCATCTGCAAAAAAAAAAAAAGAAAAAATATATATTTCTGACTAAAAAACCTTTGTGTTCAAAGAAATGTAAACATTTACCACAACAAATAATAAGAACGACGGAAATGTCAAAGTTTCCAGAAGTTCTTAGCATTGAAATGTCTTTCACATGTTTGTTGCATACATTGTAAAGGTACAGCTATGCTAATTAATGAATGAATTCCAGCAAGAAATTAAGAAGAGGTGGAAATACAGACGATACACCCTGATTTTCACAGCACATTGTCTGTAATGGAAGAGCAAGGGAAGACAAAGAAAGTGAAAGGCAACAGGTTTGAAACAGATGAAGAGTGGTTTATTACCTCAATGAAATAAATTTGAAACTCACAGTCATGAAATAAAATTGTAGGGAAAAGCTTAACAGGATCCAGGAAAAGGCTGGAGACTCACACGACTAACAAGAATGTTCGTATTTACCAGAAAGAGGCCAGAAACTCAGAAGAGGACTGAGCTCTTCTGCTCCGCGGGCTCAGCCCTCTCGGTGTGTCAGCGTGGAGTTTCTCTGACCTGGTGATGGGTGAGTCACTAGCCCAGCCCAGGGCAACGTATTTTATGTATTAACAGATTATGTGCCAGCTGACCCTTGTGTGTTTTCCCCTTTCCTTGGATAAGGAAATGGCATCACCTCACTGTCTGTAGTATCTCCTGGCTCAACAATACTTCTGCAACTGCAAAATCAATGTATAGTCTGGAATTTTCAAAGGAAATGCTGCAGTTGCGTGCTTCATTGGGTACGCTCAGGTCCAGTCAGGTTGTTTAAAGCATTCAAAGAGTCAATTTTCTATTCCTGATGGAGGGGTCAGAATTGAGGATAGACACACTTAACAAAAATAACATGCGCCTAAATAAAAAAAAGCAAGACCTGTGCACAACCCGAGGCTGCCCCAAACATAACATGGAAGTTATTTGCCATTAACTGCCCACTTATTCTTAAAAGCAGACATGTTTGCCTGCACTGCAACCTTTAAATCTTGCATTTCAAAAGAATGAAAAAAGTGGGTTTTGTAGCTTAAGCAAGGAACTAAGTCAGCATATTATATTACACATTATCTACAAAGGACATAGCAACCTTACCTCCATGTTTATAAAATATTTGATGATGTAATATATCCCTTCTAGCTGATTTTTTAAAATACAACTGGCAGGGCTTGAATAAGGCTGAGCCAAGAATGCCTGCATTTTTATTCTTGCAATGTATAAGCAAAAAATACAGGAGGGGATCAAACCAGCAATAAATCTGCAAGGCAGTTTGTTCTTATTTACTAGGACATACCACCTTGAAACACAGCTTTATCTGTAGTGCAGAATGGGTCTACAGCAAAAATTTCAGCAATCACAACAATGGTTTCCGAAAAATAACTAATATTGGTAGGTCATGCAGTGCAAATTACCCGAGTCGTTCAGACCATTGTCACCTAATCACAGGAACCTCTGGGGAAGGGAAAGAGCCTCCAACAAGCTCCACTGAGACATTAATCTGCACAGCTCTATTGCCATACTGTATCAGTACAGATTTTTGAAATCCAAATCTGTACAGGAAAGAAAAAGAGATGAAAACTAGTGGGAGAGAACGGAAGCAGGAGCAAAGAAAGAAATGGAAGTTGAAAAAGAGAAAGGAAAAACGAGGAAAGACCAGACACATTTTGCTGCAATAAATGTGAAGCCTAGCAGATTAGGGAATCTAATGAATCCTTAGACCAAAAAGGGGAAGACAGAGAGGAAACTTTTGGGACCTTAGAAACAAAGACAGGGGAAAAGAAATCCAGCTGCAAAGGTTTCCCCATCTCCACCCCTGGCTTTCAAAGCCTGCCATCTGGTGCCTTCTCTGCCTCAGCCACGTCATACACGAGAGATATGAATGAAAATGACATTTCTGTTTCCAATTTACATTACTTCCCACCTGATTTGTGGTCCTATTACAAATCTGAAAAAGCCATGTCTAAAACCGGACCAGTGCACTCCTTGCTCGTTAAGGCTTATTGGAAGTGCCCCAGCACTGTAGTTCAGCACTGCTGGACCCGTGCTCCACCTGCTTCCCCCAAGACCCACCCAGGGCAGGTTCAAATGTCATAAACAATCGTCCACTCCCCCTAAAGGACTGTAGTAGAAAGAACCACCTTCCTCATCACACTTGAACACAGATCTAGGGCAAGACCAGACTTCAGTACGCAGTACAGTGTCAGGATGCCACGGGGGCATCGCTGGCGGGTGGCAGGAGAGGAACCACCCATGGCTGCCCAAGAAAATTATGTGCCTAGCTTTATAGTTCAGCTGCTGAGGATTCATCAAGCTAAACCAAATTGAATCTATCTGAATTAAGATCTGTACAGGGTCTAACGTAGCTTACCGCTACCCTGTTTTAAATGATGACCTTGGTGCTTTCTCAGGTGACTCTGGAGACTGACAGGACTATTTGTTCTTTTGAGGACCTTGTTGTGCAGTTCGAAACGTGAAGGCTTTAATTTCATATTCCAAATCCCTCTTCATCAGTCTAATTCTACTTAGTTTTGCAGCCAACAGAAACAAAACAAGGATCAGTTACCCAGGGGGGCCTTTGGAGGCAGGAGTGAACGACAACAGCTTGAACTGCCTGGAAACAGGTAGGACTTTACTATTTGCCAGCACGGAGTTGGAGTTTGGAGTTGTTTTGGGTTTTTTTTTTTTAAAAAAAAGAAGCAGCTGAGAAACGGAAGGGGAAACAAACGTCACAAACTTAAGTTATGGTGCAACAACCTACACATAGATCCTTTTTACTCAGGCTGCAGGCTCTAGTCCTGAATTTCATCCTCTATGAGGGGATTGGTTTTATCAAACAAAGCAAAACATGTCCACAATAATTTCTTTCTGCTGCTACTCTTCCCCATGAATACAGCTGCAGAGCTGGGTAATAGCACCCCAATAAATAACTTCATCATCCTCAGCCTTCTTGCGGACACAAGACCTGTAGCCCATATTTGCCATGTTACTGTCAGCGCCGTCTGCACTGGTACAGCCTCTCAGTGGCGAGGCAGCATCGCAGTTGTTGCCGAAATGCCAGTGGGGATGTTTCTGCAAAGAATTCCAAGTTTAGGGGTTCAAAGGTTTGTGCAGGACAGACCGACCTGGTTCAGACATGCCTCGCGCACCATCTCTGGTCTGAAGTTGCGAGCATGTTTGTAGAAGAGCCCCACCAAGGCAACCTTCCCATCCAAATCTACTCCCGGGCATTTTGTTTTGTACCAGGTAGGTCTTTTCCCAACTTAGTTTGAATCCTGTTTCTGTAACTATAGCTAACATTTGTTTAATTCACTTTTTAACTTCTCTTCGAGTGAGCACGAAACACTACATCTGCCTATGAAACATGGGCTTTAGCAGCTTATATTTTTCCCCGCATCCAGACAATGGAAGGGTAACATAGCTGGGTACTGGGAAATCCTCGGTGAATCAGAGTAAAGCACTAATGCTGTCCTTTGACTGCAAAGACAAACATGTAGCAACACTGCTTAGTAGTAGGGCAAGTAATGCATTTGCCAAGTTTATTACACTGAACCACTTTGCCTCAGCCGCTATGACATTTAGAGCTACTAGCTCCTTATATTTTTTTTTCTACAACAGGTGTTGTTTGGTGCATAACAGCATTTAATCCTAAAAATTATTAATAAAAATATTGTTGATACAAATTCCTATATTAGAAATTAAATTAGAATTATTAATTAACAAACAAAAAAATGTTAGCTGGTGAGCTTTGCCATCTGCTTTACAGACATGCCAAATGGGATCCCTACAGGCATGTGGCATTATACAACTACTCCATGCTCTAATGTGCCTCTGTGGGTGGGCTCTCAGCTTTCCACTGTGACCGAGGGTATTTTGACTTTCTCTGTGACAGAGGATCATTATGTTGGTTTGCTAAATCCAGTATTAATTAATTTTCTCACAAAAAAGCTAGAGGCAGAGGGTCTTGCTCTTACTTTTCTGGTAGGCTGTTAGCATTAGGCTGTGCATAAAGTGTTCTAGTTCCTCTCCTGAAGCCAATACGTACTTCAGTAGGTCCAATTTCTTTGGGTTTTGCTGTGCATCTGGTAGAAAATTCAAGCTTAATAGTTCTTCTTGTACCCCCACTTAAGGGAGGTTGGTAGCCAGGTGGCCAGCATTATGCCAACGGACACACCAGTACCTAGCAGCATCCTGGGCTCCATTGCCCTGTCACCTTCAAAATTCACTGTACCTGCACAGCACTCACTCTAGTCCACAGACACTGGTAAAGCAGGTGGTGGGCATCCCTACTCCAGAACTGGTGTGATGGGAGGCCCTGGGCTCACCTTCCCTTTTTTTCATTCTGATCTCTGTCAAGGGATCAAGTAGGACACATCCTGAAGACTTGTCTCTGAGCCTCCTCAAGCCCCTGAGGCTGTTTCCATATGCGAGCTCATGTTTGCTCCTGTTGCAGATCCATTGCTGCAACATTTATCCAAAGTCCCTTGAAGGGTAACTCCAGAGTCCCCGGACATGGACTTGTTGGAGTGGAGCCACAGGAGGTCACAAACCCAAAGAGAGGGCTGGAGCCCCTCTGCTGTGAGGACAGGCTGGGAGAGTTGGGGTTGTTCAGCCTGGAGAAGAGAAGTCTCCAGGGAGACCTTAGAGCCCCTTCCAGTCCATAAAGGGGCTCCAGGAAAGCTCAGGAGGGACTTTTTACAAGGACATGTAGTGATAGGACAATAGGAAATGCCTTCAAACTGGAAGAGGGGAGATTTAGATGAGATACTAGGAAAAAATTCTCTGCTACAAAGGTGGTGAGCCCCTGGCTGGGGTTGCCCAGAGAAGCTGTGGCTGCCCCATCCCTGGAGGTTCAAGGCCAGGTTGGATGGGGCTTGGAGCAACCTGGTCTGGTGGAAGGTGTCCCTGCCCAGGGCAGGGGGGTGGGACTAGATGATCTTTAAGGTCCCTTCCAACCTAAACTGTTTTATGATTATTCTGTCCCTCCTTTTAACCTAGTCACCATCCTTTTCTGTCCTTCCCCAAGGAAAGGTGTCAGGGAGTTATAGTAACAAAGGCCATTCCTTTTCATTACAGTTACCTTGTTTATAGCTGTATTCACTAGTTCACAGCCTATTCCTGCCTGCCCCAGAGCTTCTAACACATCCCACATTGTTCCCACATCTACACGCCCTAAGGCTAGACACATGGACACATTCCTGGGGTCAGGCCATCTACTGAAGTTGTTTTAAATGCTGCCTGGTTATAATTTGGAGTCTGTCCAACTCTGATTTAAAAGACCACAAACAGAAGCTTTCAACCCCTAATATATTTCTGTGCTTTCAGTGGACTTGAGCTCCTCTAGGTGATTATTTTCTTCTTCTATTTCTGCTCTTGTTTTTGAAGCTCACATAGCATTTACTTTTTGCAAACCACTTACTACCATAGGAGCTGCACTGAATTCAGTTTTTACAACTGCGGGGTCAAGCAGTAGCATCGCCTTGGCAGGGCTCTGTGGGTCACTTCCAGTTAAGCTGCTTTCCTCACCTGACAGAGAATATAATATATATGTTTTTGCTTAAAGGACTTAACTGCTGAGCCAAAGTGTTTAATTGTTTGGGGATCAGCTCAGGAGTAACTTGCCTCTGCTCTGAAAGTCTGAATATTTGGCATTTTGATATATTGGAAAATACCAGCTATAGGTGGTATTTTCAAATTTCGGCTTGTTCTTCCCCTTTCTGCTTTTACAGTAGCCCAGTAATAGCCAGTATTCATTCATTCATTCAAATGCTTCCAGCTTCCCAAAGACAGGAGTGCAGCTCTTTAAATCCCATTTTCCTGCTTTTAAAAAACTCTTACTAATCTCTGCTGCACCCTTTCACTGCTTTTCTTCTTTCAGTGTCCAGCATCGGACGGATCGCTGCAGCAAAGGCCTGAGCACTGTATGGAGGGGAAGGTCTATTCCACATTGGTTTTACACCATCCAGCTGCTCAGACTTTCTGATGTAACCTCTGCCTTTCCACTGTGGCGTGATGCAGTGGGCTCAGAGACAGCTTGGGAGCGACCGCTGCCACAGTTCACAAGCTGGATCTGAACCTGCTGCATCCATGGGCTCTGCTGCCAGGTTTTTCCTGCAGAACTGTTACATGGCCATTGGTTCTGTGACCCACATTTAAGAAATTGATTATTCCTGCTGCACATTAAGTACCCTCCATGCATCTTTCCTCTGTGACAGGGAGCTGTTGACAGAGCTTCCGTGTTTTTCCATCAGTTTTACATCTATCTTAGTAGCTTCATTCAGAGCGTGTCTCTCCATGCTCACAAGTGTCCTGTATCTGAAGTCTAACTAAGCAAAGACATGTGACAGTGGCTGCTTATCCACAGCCACAAGGGCTCTTTATCTTGCCAGCAGCTTATTTGGTGACATTTTGGGGAAAACTGGTAGAAACATGACTCCCCTGCTGATCTTCTCCCCTCCTCATTGATGGTTTGGCTGGTGACCCCCAGGCTTCTCCATCTCCTCAAATTTACATTGAGATGAAATACATCAAGCCCACCTGACGTGGAAATCTTGAGTTGGGTTAACTTTCCTCTGGCCTCTTCATTCCATAGCCCAGACCAAGATGTCAGCCATCTTTATATTGTAAGCTGCCTAATTACAACTGGACGTTTTCATGAGAACTGAAGCAATACAGTCACTAAAGTCTTCAATGTAATAGTTTTCTCTTAAGCAGGAGATCAGCATTTTCCTTGGGCTTGATCTTTATAGTAATGTTCTTGGAGATGTTTTCTTGTTGTAGGTTTGGTGCCTTATTAGCTATATCCCACTTTGGCCTTTCCCTCTGTGCACATTCATGCTGTTCTTTCATAATACCCTTTGTAAGTTGTGCAAGTCACCTGAGGTAAAAGACTGCAAATCAGACAGACTGACTCCTTACTGCACTTGCCTTTCCTAAGCATTGAACAAGTTTTCGTTGTTTAAAAAACGGTAAACTCATGTTGCATCCTCTTCCCTTTGCCTTCTCTGAGCTCTCAGTTCCTTGAGTTCTTGGAGGTTTATTAGGTGGGTTTTCCCCTCATCCTGCTCTTCCACCTTCCATTCCAAGGCTCATGAATTTGACTGATGAAGTTGTGAAATAGCTGGCTTTAAAATGCAGATGTGCACACAGGGCCAAACACTCCTTCCACTGCCACCCTCTACTAACCCAGTGCAACGTTAATGTTTTCCCTCCCACTTAAAAATCTAGGGTGGGCTTCCTGGACTAGAGAAGTGGAGAATAGTACCAAAACAGTGGGTAAAATTCACAAAACATTGCCAGCTGGAAAGGACTCTTGACTAGTCAACAATATTTAGAAATGCAGGGTATCAGGGATGTTTTAATATGAAACACTGTTGTACACATTCGCGTGCATCAACAGAGGATGGGAGTCCTCAGCCCATACAAGACATTGACAGCCCCCATGCATTTTAGGAGTCCTTTGACAAGTCCCCAGAAGAACAGCAACCTTCCCCACCTAAAATACCACAATTCTCTTGAACATCATCATGTAACTGCACCACCATCCCAACACCAGCAACACGTGTGCCAGTTCCAGGCTTTGCCGCTGCCTTTAACCACCATAGCCCTGATATTGTTGAAGATCTAAGGTAGATATTCAGCCAGGTTGCCTTTTCTGACAGGAGTTCTAAAGCCACAAGAGATGACATGCTGGTCATGCCATGTTTGCATAAGGCAATCTCTGCACTTGGTGATGCAGGGCTTCTACAGAACCAGCCCCCAACAATTAAATTCTGAGTTGTCTTCTCTGCCACACAGGCATTCAGCCTGGTCTCACCAGAAAAAAGTCCTACTGTCAACATCTCTTCCACTCTGCATTAGGACCTGGATCTCTCCCCTTTGTCTGTAAAGCGGTGTGTGTAACAAGCAACAGGCCACGTTGCTGGCAATCAACTTAACCAAGATGGGAGTTAAAAATACACTCCCACGGGAGCTAAGAAAAGCCGGCCAAGTTCTTCCACAATACACTGGGACTGAATGTATGGATCAACCAAGAACCAGCAAGTGCAGCATGAATTAGAACAAAAGCGGAGCCTAATTTCACATCAGTTTCCAGCCTGGGATGGGCTATATCCATTCAGACTGGGAAGCTCAACATTTTCTTCTGTGGTGGAGACAAATCCAAAGTGGGGACACGTAAATCCACAACTGGTAAATACAGCTGGTGCCAATAACCTTGATATAACATGTCAACTTCTGGTATCCTTTTGTCCCCATCTGGTGCACATCTGGAGACAGCTGACTGCACTTACAGCTAGAGCTCACGGGCCTCCCTAGTTCAAAGTCAGCCTTACAAAAATATCATTTGCACCTTTTATTTGAAACAGCTTCATTCTTAGAAGAACAGCAAAACAAGGCAGAGAATATTAGCACTAGCAGACTTGCAGGGATCAGTAGGGCTGGTCATCTGCACATACGCGTATTGAGCTGCTTTATGCCATGCTGCCCTAAAATAACAGCTAGACACTGTGAGTTTGTTGCGGGTTTTTTTAAGTAATCAAAAAAGGAAAATAAAGTAACAATTCACTGTACTTCAGCCTATCTAGCAGTCAACTAGCATAGACCCAACAACAGTATTCCACCTTAGGTGCTTCCATCATCCCAAGGCCAGGCTTCCTGTGCAGCCAGCTGAGAGCTGCTTTTCCGGGAAGAGATTCAGACCTCACAGGACTGCGATTAGGAGCCTTGTTATGGACAAACGTGGGTGCCGATCGCTGGACAAAGAGGCCTGGTTTGAATACACCTTCTGTTACCTCCCCTCCATCAGCACCTCTGTCCTGGTTCCGGCAGG